>JAKTUZ010000014.1:0-282398 GCA_030556945.1 Hyphopichia buzzinii | reverse complement strand
ACAGTCACCAAAATTGAACTGTGAAGTATGAGATAAGTCTTGATGAATGACATCAGTGGGCAAGTTTCTTAGTAGGCTATAGTTAAATCAATGGGAAGTTACTGTGGTAATGACAGCCAATAGCAGGCCGGAATTTTAGCCGTGGCTAGGATGGCTCAATTCAATTGGACTACCCCACTACAAAGGGCTTAAGTTTCCAAAAGTTTGCTGTTTGATGTTGATACCACGAACCATTTTAGGAACATACCAGGACAAACAATTTCAAAAGGTGATGTGAATAACTTCGTTCAAATTGCAAATCTGATATCAAAAGCACAATTATACAGAATATGCGATAGTTTCATTTCATGGAGGAACTTCACCTAACTACACATTAAATAATTCGAACGAAGACCGAGTTGTTGATCAAGCACCTAACTACACATTAAATAATTTGAACGAAGACTAAGTAGTTGATCAAGCACCTTTGAAATCTAAATCACAACTGGCATTATCGACTCTTTTCATTCAGTTTGGGGTAAAAGTTGACATGTCTTGCATTGCTGCAAACAGATCAAACTTGTAGACGAAGAAGCACTTTGATAGGCAAAGACATCTTTAACTTCATGGTTTCGCAATCTTTACTTTTCTGCCACTTTTCTACAACTTCTTTTTCATCACACACCATATTTATTCCAGGTTTTTCACCCATCACATGTGGTTAGAGCCCAGCAAGAAGATATACGATGGCAGAGGCATTGGCAATCATAACAAATCATTTCAATAATTTTCCAGCATTTTCATGTGACTTCTCTTGATTAACGATTCATTTTCACTGGCTCTCCATTTCTCTGCCTCAGCATCCATTCCACCTTTGTATCCAATCCACCTTCGAATCCACTTCCATCTTTGTGACCACTGCCTCTGCCTAGACGATCGTGTCCGTACCGTTTTTCGTGTCTATAAATACCAGCTCATCTCAAACTCAGAATTTTTTCTCTTTACTGATACTGCCTCCTATTCACTGCACCACTCAAATCACTGAGTGAGTGGAGGGGAAAAGGACGCTAGAGAGACTTCGACAACTCATACCTTGGTAGCTTTTGTCCGTAGCTACATTGGACTATTGAAAATCGAAACATCTGTAGAACCCCCAAGGTGGATTTAGCTAAAAGAGATGGCACAAATAGGAAGTTACAATTGAGTGGACTCTGCCCGAAATCTCACATCGAGAATGTACTTTAAGCAAATTGACTCGTTGGTGAAGTATAGCTTGATTCCGTGAATGAGTTCCACGTAGTTTTTCGTTTGTTTCAAGTGCATTTCATTGAAATTTTCTCAATTTCCATTTTCACAGTTCCCACCAAGTTTTTATTTTCGTAAAAATCTTTTTCCACATTCCGGAAATCCTTCGAACTAAAGGACTAGATGATTTAAAAGTTGGTGTGACTTGCGAAAATTTAAACTTTGGTCAAGTTGATGTCACTTGTGAACATTTGAACCTTGGTCGTTTCTCACAGCATATGAACTAATTTTAGCGTATTGTGCCGCCCCAAGAGTGAGGATCGCCTAATGTTACGTGCTCATATGCCTCAATACAATTTACGAATTTTCATGTGTCAAAATCGCTAATAATACCTCTAACTTCTCCATGTGAGATAAACTTAAACAAAGATTTACGTTTTCGTCTCCACTGATTACAAATCTGGTATGCACTAACAGATACTTAACCTTAATCGCCAATACTTCTCTCATCGGCGAATGCTTACCTTTCATCGGCGAATACTTAACTTTCATCGGTGGTTCTTCACCGGCAATGCGATGGCTACTAGTACTTTGACTACTATAACTAGTTTAAAAATCGAATTAATAATCTAAATCTAAAGTAAAATTCGTAAAGCTATGAATAAAAATCTATTAATACCAAAATTTCGTTAATCATTAAATATTTACATGCAAGCCCATACGAGGTGGAGTATGTCATGGCACTGCTCTTAAAACTCAGGGAGTGAATAACATCTGCTTTCTAATGTTTTCAAACTTGGACTGAGTGGGAGTGATTTTTCATGTTGTAAGCTCGATTTTCTGGACTTGACACTCTTGGTTCTCAACGGTTGGTTGTTAAGAAGTGAAAGATTGAACAGCGAATTGAGTTTTTCTTCAATTTGAAGTAATTTTGTATCTAATTGTGATACCGATGAATCTTGTTGCAACTGGAGGTTGTTCAAGTCATGGTCAGAACACCATCCACTTTCAACCAATCTAGACCGAGTCACCTCGAATGCGTCAATGGTGGACTTCTTTTGTTGACTCAAGTAGTTCAGGTAGTCATACAACTCATCTGCACTGTTAATTTCGCTAATTGAAACAATTCTCTCTCTAGAGTTAGAAATCGTAGTGCCCAGAGAAGAAGAATCGTTATCAACAACATATTGGAAGTCATCACGACTCATCAATGAGTCGAAGAAACTTTGCTCAATTTGATTCAAGTTTTTCTTACTTTGATTTAAGTTATCGGAGATGGTGATAATTGGCAGTGAGATGGGTGGAGTTGTAGGTGTTAGGTTGGAATTAGTACGAGAACGAGTAATCTTATGACGAATGGCGGTTGGAGAATGAAATGATGCATTGATGCTGGGTTGAGGTTGCGGATGTGATAAAACACTATCTATGGTGGAGTTTGAGGACAGTTGAGGAGTTGGCATCTTGTTATCGCTAGTTTGAATAGGACTTAAGACAGGTCTAGCAGGAACTTGGCTTGAAGTGGATGAAGTTAGATTGGATGATGAGCCAACTTTGCTCAAGGATAGCTTACGGATGCTATTTTTGATGCTCTTTAATCCTTTGAGAGGTGATGTGTTATTTGGTTGAGATGTAGGAGTTCCAGGTAATGATGTATTACTAACATTACGAGTAATGGATGCAGTATTGGATGTTGGGTTGGATGTTGTTTCCGTGAGGGATGGAAAGAAAAGACAAGATGCTGAATCAAGTTTCAACGATGGCAGATCGAGCTCGTATGCTGAGTACAGAGAATTCTGGAAAAAATCGGTATGATTCTCCTTACCAGAACCCAGACGACGATGGGAGAGAACATCGCTGTTAGCACTGATAATGTCAGTGTTGGCGATGGAATTAGGAGACAGAACTCTTTGAGTAGGGTCAGCAGAGTGAAGGGATTTCATGTCGGTGATTGAACCTCTGACTGATGATGAGGCGAAATCGTCTGAGTTTTCATTGGGAAGTGGGGGAAGGAGTACCTCATCGTGAATCGGAGCTGGATTTTCATATTCCACATCCATGTGAAGAGGATCAGGAACCGAAGGCGATGAAAGCATCATATTGAGGGCATTTGATGAAGGTCTTTCGATATCAGAAATCGGAGCAGCGTCCAATAGAAGATGGTCATCTTCCAGATGTAGTGGCTCCCTCTCTTCAACCACTATACCTAAACCACTATAATCGTTCATTATTTTGACTTTGAATGCTGAGTAATGAAGACTAAGATTTTAATCGATATATATAATTATCTAAGAAGTGGTACACTGAAAAATTAAACGGTATGAGGAAAAAGAAACTCAGGAAAAAATTAAAGGCGGGAAATATGTTATCGTTTATCAGTAAGCCTGGGAAAGATTCCTAGTAAATTTGTTCAATTTGAACAGGATGAGGAGAGTGGAAGATTTGTACAATGATAATTTTAAAAATCCATGAATAGGCCGTCCATATATAAGGAGTTCCAAAAAAACTGAAAAATCTAGTCCTAGTGGCGGATCTTTTTTCTGAAAAAAAAGTCTGCAATATATTTTTTAAGAAAAATGAATAGGTAATGTTATTTTTACTTAAATATAATGCCGCTCGGCGGTAAATTGCCGCTTTTTGCATATTCGAAAAAATAAACCGGTGGCACACCGAAACCAAAAATAAATTATAAGGCAAGATACCGAATCTGGAACCTAATATCGGAGATGTGCATATGCCTATGCAACTAGCTTAGATTGTACAAGCCTCTACACGCTTACGTAACTCTTGCTAACTGAACAAATTGAACGCTCAATGATAATAACGCTGTGCAGTGGCAGCATTAAACCATACTACTTACCCCTATCTACATTGAAGCCACTCTAGAATCGCTCCGTTCAGTAAGGGGGATAATTGATCAAAATCATGTTATGTTATTGGGAACGCTAATAAGTTCACCCCTATCTCGAAAATACCGAAGGAGAAATATTTTTCACTATCTGCTAGAATAATTTGTTCCCGTGTGTACATATCGTCGAGGTCAGAGAATGTAAGTTGCAGTTACAATCTTACTTAAATGGGGTAATATTTGTTGCAGCTCGGTAAACTCAACGCTTGTATCGCCACAAATACTTAAATTGTGTTTTACCTACGCTTAATATGTAGCAACCTTGTTATTCGATGAGTCAGTGTTCAAACTTACAGTTATTTCTATATACTTACTTCTTACTGGCTGTAAACTTTTCTTTGAAATAAATTATTTGTGGGATGATGCCGCACCTACATATGCACCTCGCTAATTGTGTCGTGCATTAACCTCCGCGAAGATCTAGAATTAAGTTCACTAATGTGAGCTAAGTTTTACCATTTTTGTGACTCTAATAACTCGCACAAACCACTTACGTAATTAATGTCCATTTGGTTGCTCTAACGTACTATGGTAAAGTGTTTGAGACCTACTGTTGCTGAAATTGAGCCCAAGTTTGTCGCGTAACGATCGGCGGGCCTGATGGGTCCTCTAGTGGCTAAGCAATGTTTTCAAACACACTTGAAAGGGCAACACATTTATTGCCCAATTCTGAGACCTTCACTACCAGGGTGCGACAGTTCCCAACGCAGGTCTAAACTGGGGATCTGGGTAATTTCCCCGACGGTAGAAAAATGCTTAACGTTTCCAGTTAATAATAGCTTACCACCCAGTCGTGGATGCAATTCATAAGCAAGTATTTGGAAAAATATCGAGGAACGGTTTGGAAATCTCTTTGTTGGCATTATGACGTTGAAAATTTTGATGAGTTGGCTTAATTAGGCTTGGCCAGGCTACGAATTTAGCTACAGCTTTCTTGCGGGGGCATATGGGCTTTGTCTCGATGTCTCGTCTTCTTTGTTCGTATACTGTCATTTAGTGTGACATGCCACACGAGTTGTTCCATAGTGCATCTGCAAAAACTGAGCATGTTTATGGAACTTTATTTTCACACGCACTTCATCATATATGTCCATATATGCACAGATAGTCCGGAACCAGAGCGCAGACTCCGAAACCAGAATAATAAAGTTCTCGACTTATTAACATATGGTTGTCTTATCGATTACTTACATCGAGCTGAATTAGAAAAGTGGCGGTGAAGACTTACAAAAGTTGCACCTCCAAGACGTCCAGAAAATATTCAGAAATACTTCGCAACAAGATGGTCTGTCGGTTAATCAATTCCTATTGTCAAGGGCCAGGGCAATTTTTGATAACACTACGTAATGGGTGCTTTAGTTTCCAATTGAAACTTCGAACGGCTTCGATTCTCACAAGTTCATTATATTGGACCAACCCTTCCACCATCTGAGGCAGCATATCGCTGCATTAAGCTTGTCTACTCTTACAAAATATATTTCCAATCCTGTATAATTTAGGTGCCTTCGTATGCAACGCGCTGCAGTGCTTCCGACATTTTCTAAAACATTTATTTTTATTGCCGGACATATCGGGGCACGGATGTTTATGTGATGATTTGGGATTTTTCGTAACTCCAATAATTAGCCCTTATCGGGTCGTAAGTATCAGCTAGGAGGTCGTATACCTTAATTGCGAGTTCGGGTCGAGTCTTGGAATATATTTTAGCCAATGTTTCGAGCGCAATTGAGCTGCTGATAATGGAGGGGGTTTCCCCACTATTGATATCTGCAAATTCAGTACAGAATGGTAATAAGTCTTGTAAATTCCGTTCGAATTTGCGATAGAGTCCGAGCAACACATTCCAAGATGATGGGTTTTGAGGACATAACCTGATTTTTGCTTGAATATACTCTATCTCTGCAGATACGGAGGGAGCTGCTTGATTGCAGAATAGGAAGAATCGATGGGTCCATGCACTATTATTTCTAACATCTTCTTCGATGCAGCTAGCGACAAAGGCATTCTCCTTTTCATCATCATAGAGCTGGAATTTTTCCACTAGCCACTTTCTGTAGGACCACACGTGATGATTTTTGCAATCTTCCTGGAGCATGGCATCTAGAATTGGATATTCTCTGTGAGGGTCAAACTTGGCCTTGAGTTCGGCATTCTTGAGTATATCTTCAATAATAAGCTGGCGGTAGTTCCAGATTTGGTAGTTCTTCTCATTCTCCAAAGCCACCATCTCACACCAGTCGAGTTCAGTGAAAAGATCCCGCTTGGTGTGTTTGACAATGTTGTAGCGGTAGTTCCACACGGTATAATGGGAAGCCAAAAGATCAAGGGCTTCTTCTGTAAGGGCGAGAGCTCTTTCGCTGTACTCTTTTTTCTTTAACATTGCCAATAATGTCCCCATGGTGAGCTTGTACTCGTCATCATAGAGAATTTGACATACTTGGGGGGTGTCCTCATTCAAGGGCAATGGTTGCACATCATCGTAGGAAAATTCAGACATTTGGACCGAAGAGAGCTGTGGGTTTCGAGATTATGTGTATGGTTTCCTTGAGAGAGAGAGGAAGATGTAGCAGACGCTGTAACAGAGACAATGGAGTAGTAACACACTCGTAGACACTGAGTAAAACAATCAATGAAAAGCAATCGAAGCGTTTGAAAAAAATGTGAGCCAGTGAGAAGGTTACTGTGTCAATAAAGTACCACTCGACTTCTATATCAAACTATTATCCAAGTGATATCTTCAAAGAAAACTGTAAATATTGCTGGATTTATATATTTGGTGAATCGGTGATATTTGGTCTTCTCATTTGTTTCAAGTCGCACAATTTCCTCATTAGGCGCCCACAATGATCCTTCGAACTTTCCTTTTAATCTCTTCTTCTCTACATTTTCTTCTTTCTCCAATTCCTATTCTTCTAATTGATCTTCTTCTTCTTCCTTGAATTCTTTAGCCCCTTGTCTCGTGAAAGCCCTTCTTCTGCAAAGACTGGCACAATTCACTTATTCGCCCACTGGATATGCTCCGATTCAAGGAATCACCAGCTTCATTCTCAGATAAGGACCTCTTCATATCAGCTTCCATTGCTTGCGTGACCACTTACTCGTTTCTCTCGCTTCTCTGTCCATCTGGATCCTCAATTCCGCTTCTCGTTGTGGTTTTCCTAGCAACAAACCTCATATCTCGCTCCCACATGTTCGGTCGCTTGGTAGAAAAAGCCCTGCTGAAAGTCCTGGGCGCCGCTGTCGCCGTCGGGGCCCCTATATCCGCTTCTAGCGGATCCAATGCTGCTCGTTTTGCCTCGTTGTCGCAATCATCCAAAATAGAGCTCCTTAGCGCTGTCCGTTCACTCCAGTCATACAGCGCCAATACTCGTCGCACCACTGATAGAAGACGTAAATTGTTTAAAATGATGCTGTGGAGACAGCAGAAACTTTGCGAAGACGTGGGTTACCTTCTGAAACTCAATCGAGTGGATCAATGTGTGCAGAAGAATCAGAACCTCTTCAATCACATTGCTAAAGCCGCTGTGGAAGAATATGGTGTGACATTTCAAGATTTTGACCTACTTAAAAAATCCACAGCTGCCAATGCCTCCGCCACCAACTACCGTGTCATAGAAGCTTTGGGTCATTATGTCCGCGATTGGAGTCCTGAAGCAAGCAATGAGCTTGACCCAATGCTTGACTATATCAAGACCCATCTCTCTCTGCTTATTCCTGAAGAAGAGAAACTGAAAACTGCTTTGGTGATTCCAGGCTCGGGTTTGGGGAAGTTGGCCCACGAATTGGCCAATAGTGGTTATGGTAGTGTCCATGCTGTCGAATACAGCGGATTGATGCACATCTGTAATCAGTTTGTCTACAATCTGTCTGAAAAACCTGAGTCTTCAGAATTATACCCTTATGTTCATTCTAATTCCAACTTTGTCACTACCGAGGCACAATTCCGTGCTTTGGAGGTTCAAACATCACGCCCCAAACCAAGTGCATTGACCTTACATCATCATGATTTCCGATACTTCACCATACCTGAAGTTGAAAAATATGATAATGTGGTCGTCATCACCGCTTTCTTCATCGACACCGCTGAAAATCTTATCGACTACTTCGATACCATCAACTCACTCACTACACCATCCAAGAAAAAGAATAGTATCAATCGTGGTTTCTGGATCAACGTTGGGCCACTTAAATATGGTACTGCCGCACAGGCCGAATTGAATGGGCAGGAAATCGCTAGCATCAGATCCAAAATCGGCTGGACCGACGTGCACAGCGACTGTACCTTGGAGACATCCCAGCCATTGTCAGGCTACGTCACCGATAAACAAAGCTTGTGGCAAGGGTACTATGGATTGGTCAGATGGGCGTCCAAAAGAGTGGAAAACCTGTAAATATGCTACAATTAGAAGAGATCTCATTTCCTATGTCTATAATATACAATGCTACTTTGTGATGTCGGTACCCTTATTGATTTGGATCTTTTTATCCTGTCCACCACTGATGAGTCCGATTTGGGCATCCCAGGCAACGTCAAACACTTTGTCTTGACCTTTAACTGCATCTTCCCTGACGACGGTGTACAATGCCTTTTCAGCACGAATGTCCCAAACTTTGACGGTTCCATCGTGAGAGGCAGAAGCAAACATGTTGGAGTTGTTAGGGCATGCAGCCAAACCAACCACGAAGTTGGTGTGACCCACCAATTTAGCAGAGGTTTGTTCAGTTTTGTCGCTGCTTACTCTTGGATCGTGTAGATTGATGTGACGAGCAGAAGAGCCTGTCACCAACAAGTTGGCTTGAGGAAGCTGTAACACTGACAAGAGAGAATACCCTGTAGTTCTTGTATCGACACATCTTGAAGTGACCAAATCCCATGTTTTGATGGTGTGATCTTGAGAGACCGAGTAGCCGACCGAGGAATCATTGATATCGAAGATGGCGCCTTCCACTGGTTGAGTGTGACCTTCGAAAACTGCCAAAGGTGATCTTCTTCTGATACTAGAGTCTTTAACTGCCATCTTTCTTCTCTTTTTCGAGGAAGACGATAAAACGTTGGCATCGTGTTCAAATGGAGCAATCGAAGTCATTTCCTTGTAGTTGGTGGACCAGAAACCGACACAGTTGTCGTAACCAGCAGACAAGATTCTTCTTTCCTTGTGTTGGACAGCCACTGATACAACAGGAGCTTTGTGACCTTCAAGAATGGCCAAAGTCTTGCCTTCTTCCGCGTCTTCATCATCAGACTCTTGTTCAACATCGGCCTCGGCCTGATTGGAGGTTTTCCATAAACGAACTTGCCTGTCATTACCGGCAGACACAATTCTGGTGGGGGAGATCCAATCAACTGCTCTGATTGGGCCTGAGTGCCCAACGTATTGCTTTTCCACAGTACCAGACATGTTGTAGGTTCTGACAATACCATCGTAGGAACCCGAGAGAATCTTAGCACTGGTGAGGTTGACGTTGGAAATAGCAGCAGCGGTTGCAGGATTAATGGTGCTTAACGAAGAAATCCAGTCGTCATTATTGAAAGATGCTAAGAAAGATGGAGGCAAAACAGCTCTGGTGTACTCCAAGTTGAGGAAGGCTTCAGTTGACAAGCCGTTTTTCACAAGATACTCTTCAAGAGAGGTTCTTAAAAGGACGCCATCGATGAGAAAATCGAATGGGATGGGCTTCTTATCTTCGTCTTGATCGTTGCCTAGCAAATGGTTGACAATCTCCGAAAGACCGTACCTTTTCAAGGAAAGAGGAACAAACAAAGGATTTTCCAGCACATGGAGGTCCTCGTCGTCCTCTTTGGTGAAGAATCTGATCTTCACTTGGGAATCTTCAGACATGGTTGTAGGCTGAATAAAAGTTAATTTTTCATTTTTTCTCATCTCATCTTGATGGGGTCACGTGATGCGGCAAGATCGTGAAGACACGAGTAGAACAGATTCGAAGAGGGGACGAGAGGAAGGTTTGAGGGGCATTAATAAAGACGGTCAGGTGGGACAAGGTTTAGGGGAATGTCGATGATTGCTTGAGTTGCGTGGTATTTTTATGGTGGCAGATTGATGTACGAAATTGGAATTTGCAGCAACTGGTTCTAATGAGCACAGTAATTTGTACTAGATTTGTTCAGAGAGTACGGGAGCCTAGCGAGTGCATTGTTATGAAGTATTACATTAGTGTAGTGAGGTATTGCATTGGTGTAGCGAAGATATTCCGTTGGTGTGTAGCATAGTTTGGTATATTGCGCTACTGGCGTATTGAGCGATCCATTTGCTGATTAGTAGCGAACTGGTGGGAGTTTGACGAAAATAATTGACCGAACCTAAAGTCAAATGCACTTTTCATGACGAGAGTACTGTTCACCGACAATTGTGGATCAATTCGTGGGTTTGACAGACCTTCTCAAAACTTCACGGAAATGTCCAACAGGCTTCTTTTCCATGGAAACAAGGGCCCAACGCGTCTAGCGAGGCCGCTTACAACCGAGGCCGTTTTTGCTGCATTCACCAAAACGTCTGAAGTCCCACGCTCCCGCCGAGTCCGTCCCAACGTCGTTCGCCTAAACTTGGACACTTGTGGAATATTTCCACGTGGTAAAAAAGCCCCCGGATCCAGCACGTAGCCGTGGCAGAAGAAGTGGCGCACCGCCCGCAGAAGGCGGCGCCATCGCCGCTTGTGTGTCACACGAGGTGGTGGTAGCGATCTCATGGTTGTAGCTGACTATTTCCAGGGATTAGGTGCCAAAAGAAGTGATTGGCTGGCCCGTTTTGCGGCCATTTTGCAGTCAAATGCGAACCGGCGTTTTTCCTGTCAATCACCCATTGTGATGTGCCGTTTTAAGGGGAAAAAGCCCACATCAAACAATAGTGACAGTTTATGCTTGATTCGTTTCTGAAACTATTCCCTTACACCGTTTTTCTGTTCATTGCAACTTCTTGTTCTCGGCTGTTCCTATGGAAGCTCCGAGTCAGGATTGGAAGCGACGTGCGCACGACCTCATCTTATTTATTCAATTAATTCTTTGAAAATTTTGTGCGCACTATAAATTCAAGGCATCCCGCCAAAGTCAGAAAAGTTTGGAAAATTGGTGCTGGCATTCCCATACTCATCCCAAAATCAACAATGGTTTCTGCAGAAGACGTGCCAATTGAAGTTTCCAAGGTGTTTGACACCATTCTTGTTCTCGATTTCGGGTCTCAGTACTCGCACTTGATCACCCGTAGATTGAGAGAATTCAACATTTACGCTGAAATGTTACCTTGTACCCAAAAGATTTCTGAACTCTCTTGGACTCCAAAAGGTATCATTTTGTCTGGTGGTCCTTACTCCGTCTACGCTGACGATGCTCCACACGTCGACCACGACATCTTCAAGTTGAACGTTCCTATCTTGGGTATCTGTTACGGTATGCAAGAGTTGGCTTGGATTAATGGTAAGGGTGTTGCTCGTGGTGACAAAAGGGAATACGGTCCTGCTACTTTGAACGTTGAAGACCCTTCTTGTCGCTTGTTCAACGGTGTTGACCACTCCCAAGTCTGGATGTCCCACGGTGACAAACTTCACGCTCTCCCAACTGGTTTCAAGATCGTGGCCACCTCCGATAACTCCCCATACTGTGCTATTGCTCACGAAAAGGATCCAATCTACGGTATTCAATTCCACCCTGAAGTCACCCACAGTGCTCACGGTAAGACCTTGTTGCGTAACTTCGCCATTGAAATCTGTCAAGCCAAAAACAACTGGTCCATGGAAAACTTCGTGGACACTGAAATCGCCCGTATTCAAAAATTGGTTGGTCCAACCGCTGAAGTCATTGGTGCCGTTTCTGGTGGTGTCGACTCTACCGTTGGTGCTAAAATCATGAAAGAAGCCATTGGTGATCGTTTCCACGCCATCTACGTCGATAACGGTGTTATGCGTAAAAACGAAACTGAAACCGTCTACAAGACTTTGACTGAAGGTTTGGGTATCAACTTGACTGTTGTCGATGCCTCTGATTTGTTCTTGGGTCGTTTAAAGGGTGTTACTGACCCAGAAAAGAAGAGAAAAATCATTGGTAACACCTTCATCCACGTTTTCGAAGATGAAGCTGCTAAGATCAAACCAGCTTCTGGTCAAGAAATCGAATACTTGTTACAAGGTACTTTATATCCAGATGTCATTGAATCTATTTCTTTCAAAGGTCCTTCCCAAACCATTAAAACTCATCACAATGTTGGTGGTTTGTTAGAAAACATGAAATTGAAATTAATTGAGCCATTAAGAGAATTATTCAAAGATGAAGTTCGTCATTTGGGTGAACTTTTGGGTGTTCCTCATGATTTGGTCTGGAGACACCCATTCCCAGGTCCAGGTTTGGCCATTAGAGTTTTAGGTGAAGTCACTAAAGAACAAGTTAAAATTGCTCGTGAAGCCGATGCTATCTTCATTCAAGAAATCAAGAACGCTGGCTTGTACAAGCAAATCTCTCAAGCTTTTGCTGCCTTGTTACCAGTCAAGTCTGTTGGTGTCATGGGTGATCAAAGAACTTACGAACAAGTCATTGCCTTGAGAGCCATTGAAACTGTTGATTTCATGACTGCTGATTGGTTTGTCTTTGAAGCTGCTTTCTTGAAAAAGGTTGCTTCCAGAATCGTCAACGAAGTTGACGGTGTGGCCCGTGTTACTTACGATATCACTTCCAAGCCTCCTGCCACTGTTGAATGGGAATAAGTATAAGTGTATAACTAGATTAATAAATTAAAAGAATATCAACCAATTCGTAATTGTTTCTGTCTTAGAACTGTGGAAACTAACAAGTCTCCATCGTGACTTACGCTAAGTAAAAATGCTTCGTCTGGCTTATCATAAACATCGTTACTAATCATTGGTTTTCCCCGATCGTTGTAATGGCGATACCACTGCTTGAACTCGAACTTCCCCTGGTCTTCCTCGTCCAATGTCTTGAACACTGCTTCTTTGCAGCTCCAGCACCCGGCCAAAAGTGACACGCAATGCTCCAATTCCGAATCTTTTCGATATCTCTCGAACTTCGGGAGTTCTTTCTGTGGATGGAGGATTCGACATGAGAACCGTGTGATGAACTCTGAGTTAAGTTGGTGTTTTTTGATGATACCTCGTATACGGCTGGAATTGAGCAAGTCCAAGCCGATGCCCACGTTGACTGGGATTTTCATTTCTGACCTAAACTGCCAGTCAATGGTTTATACCACTTCGTATTTGTAAGTTGTGAAACCACCAACTGTCTCAGGAAAAAGAAGTCTCTGAATTTAATTAAAATATTAGAATAATTATGAGTAATTAATGCAAAAAATGCGAAATTTTAGTGTCAAATCGATTTCAAAGTTTCCAAAACTTGATAGTCTTTTTTTCAGCCTCTCCAACTACTTGTCTTTTCTTCAGGTCTGATTTATTCTATTACCACTTGATTACAATGGCATCTTCAATTCCTGGGCCTGTGTCACTTCCTGGCTCCAAGTACGACCTTGGAACTTACTGGGGCAGAGTCCAACACTGTGCTGAGATTTCAGATCCAACCATGCTTCTTAACTCATCCTCTGACGTTGAACAAGCCAAAAGAATGGTCTGGGACTACAAAAATGGCGTCACTCCTGCCATGACACCTGCCTTGTGGAGGGCTAAGAAGGTCTTGGATTCCACATTGCACCCAGACACTGGTGAAACTGTATTCCTCCCATTTCGTATGAGTTCTTGTGTCTTGTCCAATCTTGTGGTTACCGCAGGTATGTTGACGCCAAACTTGGGGACCGTGGGTACTTTGTTCTGGCAAATCGCCAACCAGTCGTTGAATGTGGCCATCAACACTTCCAATGCCAACAAATCGCATCCTTTGACCACACAACAAATCATCACCAACTACACCATGGCCGTTACTGCTTCATGTTCTGTAGCACTTGGTTTGAACTCCATAGTGCCTAGACTCAAGTCGATCACTCCTAACACCAGAATGATCTTGGGGCGTTTGGTTCCTTTTGCAGCTGTCGTTTCTGCCGGTATTGCCAATGTGTTCTTGATGAGAAGCGAAGAGATCAAAAAGGGTATCTCTGTGTTTGATGCCGAGGGCAACGACGTTGGCAATTCCAAAACTGCAGCCTGGTATGCTGTGGGAGAGACTGCAGCCAGCAGGGTCATCAATGCCACCCCAATCATGGTTATTCCACCACTCATTTTGGTTAAATTACAAAAATCAAGATTGTTGAAGGGTAAGCCTAAAGCCGTTGAACTTCTCACCAACATTGGTTTAATTTTTGCTACTTCGTTGGTTGCTTTGCCTTTCGCATTGGCGGTGTTCCCACAGCGTCAACAAATTGCCGTTACCAGCTTGGAGGAAAAGTTCCACGACTTGAAGAATAAGAAGGGCGAGAAGGTTGAATTTTTGGAGTTCAACAGAGGCATTTGATCTACACAGGTGTCAGAGTTATGGACTTACAAACTGGGTTTTGATGGAACTCTAATCCAAAACTGCTTGGCTCTGTATCTTAGTTCTTGTACATAAATAATCATGTCAGCTCTTTATTATGCTAGATTGTGATGAATCATCGTGTATGTGTTGGGCTAGCCGATAAACTTCTGTACTGTACTAGCCTGCGCTATCACGGGCGTCAACTAGCTCATTTGTATTGTACTGGCTCGTCAGGGGAGTGCTAATTTGGGCATCCGTAACGTGCTAAATGTTGGATATCTGTAATGTGCTAATCTTTGACATCCTTGATGTTTAATTTTGGGATTTGTTGTCAGCCTTGGGTATTTCCATGTAAATCACCAGAATCTCCAGCCCTCCAATTGGTGAACGCCTAAAGCGTCGATGATTTCTTCTCTTTCGGCAAAAGCACGGAACCTGGCATCATCAAACACAGTTTCCCTTTGCGAGGCGTCGACGTTGGCGGCGTACAACACTCCAACACCTTTTCCACCCAAGGAAGTCTTGAAGCACTCGAATCCGGCGGACTCGAATTGGCCCACGGCCGACAGCACGGCCGACTCCTCGACGTCGTCGTTGAGCAAGGTAATGGCGCACCCACCACCACCAGCGCCGGTCAATTTGGTGGCACCGATTGCCGAGTTGTCTGCGAGCATCTTGATCTGCTCAAGACAAGGATGGGACACACCCAAGGCCACCAAGAGTCCGTGGTTGACATTGACGAGCAGTCTCAATGTGGCGGTGTCGTCGGGACCAAAGAAGGGCCTCACCATGACCTGGTAGGCGTCGTTTGCCAAATGTTCCATGGCCTCCAAAATGGCACTCACGGTAGAAGGGTGTTTTTCATTCAATTGGGCCACGCCAGAGACCAACTGAGACGTGCTTCGAGGAATCTTGGTGTTGGTGAGAAGCAAGCGAAGAGCTGGGAAATTACGCATGGTGGTCCGGACACTAGGCTGGGCCGGGTTCAGCATACGCTGGTACAAGATGGCACCACCGTGAGTAGCCACGGCGTTGTCGATACCAGACGGATTGCCGTGGAAGCATTTTTCGCCCACGAGCGACCAGAGGTCAATGAAGTCTGCGGCGGCGGCCGGCGCCGTTTTGTCGTGCAACCCAACGGCCGCCGGGCCCACATGGTGGCCGAGATGGGCCAAGGCCAGGGCCAAACACACGGAAATGGCGGCCGACAGCCCGAGCCCGGCACCAATTGGAAGCGTCGACCGAAGACTAAACTCACAGCCCGGCACACTACCGTCACACAAGCTGGCGTAAAGATAGAGGAAGGCATGGCACGTCACGTAGTGGATGCTGGACGACACGTCGGACACGGCGTCAGCAATGAGGTCGACGATTTCCGGCACGAGCTCGGCGGACGGCGCCGGACGACCAGTGCTGTCTCGTGCCACGTATGGTGCGAGCCGGTCGAAGGGTATTGCCAGCTTGCTCCACGTATGGGTCAAGTTGATGTCGGGGAAATTGAGGGTGATTGTATTGGGGTCAGCGCTGGGCTTGACGAGAAGATACGCCCGCAAGTCCAAAGCGGCGGCAATGGCAGGCTTGTTGTACACGGCTGAGTGTTCGCCAAAGAGAATGACTTTTCCAGGCGAGCTGACGTAGAAGGGGTCCATGCTGTACAAGTAAAGAGGGAAAAAGACGTACAAGAATAAGAGAAGAATGAGAAGTTGAAGTTGAAATCGCGCTGAAAATAATCATCGCGAGATGCTTTGTGTGGAAATTATACGACAGATTATTGTGCGAATGTTGGTTATTAGTTAGTTTGTTAGTTTAGTTATGAGTTGAGTTTGCTAGTCGGGATATTAGTTAGTTTGTTAGTTGGGTGATTTGTTAGTTTGTTAGTTGAATTATTAGTCAGTTTGTTAGTTTGTTAGTTGGATTATTAGTTAGTTTGTTAGTTGGATTGTTTGTAAGTTTCTTAGTTTGGTTATAAGTTAAGTATATTGGTTTAGTTATAGGTTAAGAATTGGTGCTAGTGGTGGGTTAAGTTCATTGATGTTAGTAATTTGTTAAGTAGTGGTGTTAGCCATAAGTTTTGATATCTTGGTTGTATTGATACGTTAGTTGGATAGATACCTGATTTGAGACAAATCACTCTATAGTGTAATATCGCTGCCTACGCTGACTACTATGTTTTTACTCTACATTGATTCTATGTCTGTTGTATATATGATGCTCATTTACACAGATATTCACTTCGAGTTATACGGCTATACATCCGGTTAGTTAATGGTTTCTATTGGTCATCTGCATCCTTCACCGTATTCTCCATCTCTTACTGCTGCTATCATATCCTCATCACTGGTCCTCCTCGTTGAAAAAATCCTTCAAGTCACGAATATCATCTACAATGCCCCGGGCAAACTTCACATAGCTGGCATCTCCCTTCTCGATGATCTGTCTCTCTTCAGCTGAACTGGCCCGAATCCGCGACGACAAAAACTTGGGATGCTTCACTAAGTTGTTGATACAATCGGAAAATTCGTCTCTTTTTGCAGCCGTGTCCAAACCTGGCAACACCGACAAATCAACATCTCCGGGTGATTGCAAGTACTCGCCCACGTTCAACGCTCTAAGCATTTGGTATATGAGTAAAATTTGGTTGGTTTCGAGAATCAATCCTGAACTTATGCTTATTGACGATGAATCTCTGGCCCAGCTCTCAATGCAAAACTCAATCTGCTTGCCAAACGCCTGTAAAGCCAAACAAAACTCAGGCACTATTTGTGCCCCCAACTTTGATAAGAGCGTAATGAATATTGGGAGAAGCCCATTGGTCCAGATCCGGTGATACTGTGCCGCATTGTTGACGCTGACGGATCCATCCTTGATTGGCTGCGAAATAGAACTTTGCACTATAACAACTATAAGTCCAGTAGATACAAAGCTTTCAGCAATAATGTCAATGTTGAGGAGCTGCTGGATGAACATTAAACTCAATTGGGCGAAAATGTGCTCGTCATTAACCTCAATCAAATGAGAGAATGAGTATAATTTCAACAAAGACTTGATGGTGCCGTCTTCATTCACCAACGCAGCCATGGATTGGTGCAATGAAGAGCTGGTTTTGAGACTCACGAAAACTTTGAGAATAGAGAGAATCAATTGCAAATCATCAAGACGATGGTTCAACCTCCAGGACTTATGGTTCTTATTGGTCCGTGAAAGGTAGACATCGTTTTGCAAGTCAATCAAAATATTTCTTGTACCCTTGGTAACCAAAAGTCCGAAAAGATCACGGAAAATACTTGAATTCTCCACAATCAATGTGAATTCGTCCTTGAGAAGATTCAAACAAATATAAACGATTCGAAGCAATGATCTGTAAGAAGTAGTCTCTTCGGTCAATTTATTCAAAAAATCCATTGTGGGTGATGACAATAGCTCCGAAGCTACTTTAACAATATTGAAAACAACATTAGGATCTTTCTTACTATCAACCACGTTGTTCAAAGTGTAAAGGAGATAAAATGCAGTTTCAATTCGCTCTTGGTATGTCTCTTTCAAGAAGTCAGCAGGAATTCCTTCTGCAACATTGATACTCAACAAGGTGGAAACAAGTTTCAAATGATCAGAATTGAGTGAGTTTGGTGTTTTTTTGCAAAATGCTGTAAGTAAAGCTCCGAACGACTTGGCTGCCGACACTTGAGCATTAATAGATTGCAAATTGAGACTTGTTGCAATCAATTGCTCTCTGATTTGGGGCCATTGCTTCTCTTCATGGAATAAGTGCTCCATCAAATTGAAATTATATATAACATTGAGTCCGAATCTGTTTCTCTTGGTCAATGCAGTTGTGAATTGTGAGAGTGAGTAACTTGGGAATGCTGCACAGAAAGATTCTTGGGAATTGACATGTAATGATGCTTGATAATTGGAAATGGAAAAATGATCTTTCAATGAACCAATGAAATCGTGATTGGTCACGAACTCGACAATGAGTTTCTTACAAGATTCGTTCTTAGCAGTGAATAAAAATAATGAAAGAATCTCAATTGTCTTGGATATTAACTTCAAATCATAGCAATACGACTTGTATTCATTGACCAGGGATAACTTCTGGTTCAATGGTCTTTTGGCTCTCGATATCAATCCCTTCACGAATTCAATGTCATTTTCACTTTCTCTAGCAGTAGTCCAAGAGTTGAATGCTAAAGCAATAGCATCAACCAAATGAAGACTGACGTCGTTAGGGTAGTACTTCATATCGTTCACATTTTTCTTCAAAGTGTTCAATAATGATATTGGCTTTTCGTCAGACTTCTTAACTTCGCTACTTTTGGTGAATTCACCAAAAACATCTCTACCACTGATGAACAAAACTGATAAGCCTTCTTGGTTCCCATCCATCACTGCACAGATAAAGTCATAAAGAGAAATTTTCAATCTATAATCATCGAAAGTATTCTCCAAATCTGCTGCCAAAGAGTGCAATAAAATTTGGGCATGATCTCTGCCTAAATGAGATAACAAAGAAGGTATCGGTTCGTTTCTCCATTTACCATTTGTTAAAGCAGTGATCAAGTCCAAGATGGCCTTACGAAATCCTTCAACACTGGAATATGCCGTCACTAACAGGGGTAGTTTAGTGAATAATGAAACCTCCAAATTTGATGGGAGAAAGTCCAATTCTGATCTTATCGATATGATGAGCTGAGCGAAATTCAACCCACAACGAATCCAACTCTCATACCAAAACCCAGAGATGTCATTCAACTCGTAAGTATTCAAATCTTCCGAGAAAGAGTCAATCATTGATAAAATTGGGTATGATGCTCTGGAATAATCAGAGTTGGTAACCAAAAAAGATTCAAGAATTGATTTGGATGAATCAGCGAAGACCCGGGTTACCTTGTCTTGAGGTTTCGATGCGGCATCAATACCATAAATGTTCACCAAAATTTTGGAAAAGACATCCAAGATCAAAACTCCAACTTGTAATTTTTGTTGACCTTCATTGAAACGACAGTGAATGAAGCTCTCAAAGACTGTGATCAAATGTCTGATAAATTTGGTGAGGACGGCAGCTTTTGACTTGACTGGAAAATCTTGGTTCAAAGAGAGGCAATCTTGAACTAGTGAGTCTGCCAACTTTATAAGTGCAATAGTAACTTTGTAGTCACCTTTCACCATTTCGATAGCACCAAAAATAGTTGAAGCAAAACCCTCCTTGCCGTTATCAGGTAACAACGACGACTTTGACAAATAGGGCCAGATTCTATTCGGTAAGAATGACATGAGATTGGTCAACAAGGTAATCATTGGCTCCAAAACATCTGTATTCCTTGAATGCAATGCTTGCTCGAATAATCTCAAAATGATTTCAACAATATCGGAATCATCAGTGTAAACTAACATGGCCTCGAAGACCAAGCTGGCCTCATCGGTGTTATTATCTTCAACCACACTATTGAGTACATTGACAATGTCAATGACGATTTCAATTTTCTCTTGATCGGAGCTATCAAAAGTCTTGGAGATGTTTTGCAAAACGCGTCCTAAGAATGCCCAACCATTGTATTTATACAAGAAGGTGACGAGTATGTCATTTTTATTGGCAGCAGGTAAGATCTTACCCTTTGTATCTTTGTTTAAAACCAAAGATAACTTCTTATTAGCTTCAAAAGGAGGGAAAATATCAATTGATTCGGTAAGTTTTATCAATTCTGTATTTGAATCATCAATAGTGTGCAATCTATCAAAATCAAGCTTATTAAATGTGGAAATGTAAGATTTTAATTCTTGAAATTCGTGAAGAGCAAAGTTCCCGTTAATGGAAGCGAATCTTAAGTAAGGGGACAATGAGATTGGGAATTTGGTTCTTGATATGATAATAGCATTTTCGATTATTTTGTTATCGAAGAATTTGTAAACCACGCTGTTAGGGGCATTTCTCAATATTTTTGAAATTGTATAAGCGATAGGGGGAGTAAGGGTGATTAAAGGCATTATTGACGTCACGAGAGACGATAATATGGAAGCATAAATGTCATCAAATTCCAATAAATCATTCAATTTAAGCAAGCTTGGAAAGACGGTTTCATTTGAAACCCTTGAACCTAATTCAGCCACTATAGTCTTGATACGGTCGGGACTTAAGCATTTAGCAAAGGACAAAGCGAGATCGGAAGACTGGTTGTCAATGGCGTCTTCCAACAAGATATTTTTCTGTAAGAGGACTATAGCCCAAGCGTACAAAATGACGCTGTTATTGTTGTCGGGATGGGTGATTGTATTGTTTATTTCCGAGAAGAGGGTAGGATCATTGGAGTAGGAGAATTCATTTTGCAAATCGACGGTGTTATCCATATCCAAGAAAAGTATAGTGATGATGGTAGCCAAGCTTTGAATCAAAGTGAAGGACTCTGTGTATGAAATATGAGGACCCAAATTCAATGTGAAGTTGGTTGAGGCCATGAAGGAGAACCATTTTGCGGCCACCAGTTTTTCCAGGGGTTCGGTAATCAAGTATTCCACCAACAACTTCAACGAGTCGACCAAGAAGAGGATGGACTCAGAGTAAGCCAAGTTGTCCAAGTCTTCAGAGATTCCAGTATTGTAATTGGCTGAGGCGATGAAGGATGCATTTCTTGCCAAACTATCCACCAAATCAATGCAATATGTCTCCGAGAGATATATCTGTTTCCCCAAATTCTGGATGGTGGAAGAAGCAGAGGTGTTGAGTTTGTTGTTCAAGAGTTCGCCCGCTAGTTTCAATACTGTTCTTCTTTCTCTAAAGATTCTACGGGCGTAGCCCAACAATCTGTCGTTTTCCAAATACTTTTCACGGTCATCTGGTAGTTTGGACTTGAACTTGTCGTAGCTGGAGAGCTGGCGTTCGGGGACCTTTGTACATGTTTGGCGTATGATTCTCAATACCTCTTTATAGTCTAAGTGCAAAGCTTTGGCCAATTTTTCTGCATCTTTCTTGTTGTTTTCAGTGATATCGGGGTACAAGATGTTTCTCAAAGACATATCCTTCCCTTTGAAGGGTTCACATTGTTGGTTGTAGAAAGGGCATGGGTTCAATAACAAGTTATTGTTCTGAAGCAAATACTCATCTAGAGCGCCAACAATATATGGATCTTGTGACTTGAGCAACAGGAGTGCGTGGTCGAAAGTCCACAATTGTGTTGGATGGACCGGCTTTATATCGGCCACGACACCGGCGTCGGAGGAGCTGTTGGTTGCCACCAAGGACGCAGGCATTGTTTTTGGACGGAGATGTTGTTTTGAAAATGATTGATTTTGATTTTGATTTTTTCGTCGCATTCAATGAGAATATAAAAATGTGTGCAAGAAGAGGAATAAGTATCGATAAATGGAGAAAATGGGAAATTGAAGAATGGAGCTTGTAAGAGTAGGGTCCGAAGCCAATTGCATAGATGACACAAGAGAGATTAGGGGAACTTGAAATACAGATATATATTATAGAGAGTGTAGTAACACAGGCCATGTCATTGATGGTTTTTGACTGGCTGAAAAGACTGGGGCTTTATTGATACGAGGCGCCATGTGGAGTAGAAGGCAATAGAGGCCTGCTAGAGGTTAAGAGGAGTGGACGAGACTGATATGAATGAAGAGCAGTGGTTTCAAAATCCATTCGTCCTTTTCCTTACAAGCAGTAACATCATTTCATTAACATCTACATCTACATCCACACTTCATTGACATCTACACTTTATTGGCATCCACTCTTTATTGACATCCTCATTACACCCACATATCTACGCTTGTATTATTACACCACCCAGGTCTATTTACTTCTATCTTTCACTATGAATGTTGATTCTCAACTGTTCCCTCTCTATATCATCGGATCACTCCAGCACAGTATTTCTACTCCAGGACAAAGTAGTTCTTGTTGATTTCCAGTGGAATCGCACTATCCTCGCGAGCAGGAGGCAACTGCTGGTCAAACTCCTTCACCAACCCTGGCAGTCCGTCCACTGAAACGTTGTCTATGCTAGGAAGATTGTCGCCCTTGACCTCACAGTTCAACAACCTTCTCCAGGCCTCTTGGCACTCAGTAACAATTTCCAATGTTTCAGCCTGGTTTTTGTACTTACCGTTGAATGCAAACACATTGGCAGGCTTACCGTCTGGCTTCTTGTAGTCACGGAACCACTGTCTTGTGGATTCTAGTAATCCTGGACACACCACGAAAACGTCGTGGATATCATGGAGCTCGTTGCTCATGACGTCGTTGACGTCCACCACAATCACTTTCCAGTCCAATTCTCCATCGTCAATGAGCGCCAAAGCACCCAAGATCTTGACTCTCACCACATCTCCGGTTTGATGGACTTGAGACCCAATTTCACACACGTCCAACGGATCGTTGTCGCCAAACACCCCAGCCAACCCACGGTGTTCTCTCGTGGGGTCCTCCCATGTCTGTGGGAATGCCCCGTAGTTGTGGATGTACCCATGGTGAGGAAACACGTTTTTAACAAATCTCACTTGGCCTTTCTTGACGTCTTGTACAATTGGATTGCCTGCAAGTTTGGTGCTGATTTCGAATTTGGCGTTGGACCACCGTGGCACCTCAACAATCATGTTGGCGGTCTTGGACGCCGCGTCAAAGTCTAGCGCCACGTCGTGGAAGTAGGAGATGATTTTGTTCTGGGATAAAGCGTACTGGCGAAAGTCAGCGGTGTATTTGGACCCCAGCGTCACGAATGCGGCGGAACTGTTGCTCCGCTGGGGGGCGTGTGCCAGAAGATGCTGGCACGTCAATTGTAGACGGCGGCTAGCGGAAGAAGTCATTGAACGGAACATTGTCGCTGGGAAGAGAAGTAGGTTATATAATGATTTTTTGTCCGAGGATGTGCGGGGCGTTCGGGCAACTGCGCGCCCACGCCAGACCAAGATGGCACGAGTTCTGGATCAAATGGCATGGATTTCGTACCACATCGCACCAGAGCAGTCGGAAATGGCACCAGCCAAACAGAATTGAATAGGCATGAATCGAAATGACACAGATATGGAAACAACCTAAACCGAGGTGCAACAGTCCTCACCGAGATACTCTATAATAAGTATCGAAGGAATTCGCCAATCTTTCCTGGCCAATGCTAAGCCAAAGCTTATCTTTGTCTTCTCCTCTCACTGATTTTCACAGGCTTGCAGTTGATTTTATTTGACCAAAACGGTGCAACTTGCCAACTCAATTCAGCCATTTAAACTTCAACTCTCATTTTCGTCTGTACCTCGGTATATCTGAGCTCTATCTATAAGTCTACTACATTGAAGTCCGGCTTCTACTACATTCAACTCAGAATAACTAATGTGTAATCTTATGAAGTTGTCTGACAACCACACATACTGGCTATCAGAACATTGGTATCAATTCACTCGTCTAATATGGAGGGTCCCCGGTGTAAATAACTCTACCCTTTTCGCTGAAACTACTGTTCTCGTCGGTGATTTCAATGAACTTGGAATTCTCCTCGATGGCAATAGCTGACAAGCCCATTGGATCACGAGGAATCCACAACACAGGCAATTGCTGCGAAATCACTGGATCATCATAAGCATGCTTGTCGTCTGGGATCTCTGGCTCAATGTTGTAAGTCACTGGTAATAACTCTTTGGTGTGTCTATAATTCAAAAACACATCTGGGCGTAAGAATCTGACAATTGGATTACTTGTGGTGACGGTCTTGAAATCACGATCCGCTAATAATGGAACCAATGTATTCTTGGTCTCATTGGCAGTGAATTCGACGTCTGGGCTCAAGTATTCTTCTTTGATCTTCTCTTGTTGTTTACGATCCTCTTTCAAATCTTGTGCTAATTTTTCGTATTCTCCACTCTTCTCCTTAGATGCCAAATACTTGTTTTTCTTTCTTAAAACCTTGTCTTCGTAATCAGTGTATCCAGAGTACGAATAAGTATCAGAGACACCGTCCAAAGGCTTCATACAATCAAGTGGAACAACCGTCAACAAATGATCAAATGCTTGATTAAGGTGAAGGTGACAGAACACTGTGAAGCAAAGACTTATGATTTGTAATACGATTGGTCCCCATCCTTTACCAACGACAAATAAACCTAACAAACAAATTTGTCCAAGGTAAATACCAGTGAAGGACTGGAATAAAGCCCTTGGGTAATGGGCACCTCTAGTATCAGCGCCTTCAACAAAGACGTAAGTCAAATTGTAACAATAGGTGATGTAGATAAGGTAGAAAGCAACAGTTGCAAATAACAAAATCATTGGTGAAATAATTGCGTAAGCTAAAGTAATACAAACCAAATTAGTGAAAATTGGGAATGTAGTACCCCAGGCCATAGTTCCTAAGCCTGAGAATCTAGCCCATTTCTTTCTTAAAGTTCCGTCGAACAAATGTCCAAGAATATAGTATAAGAACAAACCAACCACTTGGAAAAGTGAACCACCGGCAATTGATAAACCTTGTAAAATGAGGTAACTGATGTAGAAATTAGAGGCTTTTGGTAAGTTACCTGCCAAAAGGGTCATGGCATTTTGAGGTTCTTTAATAATGGAAGTGACAGTAGACGTTGCAGAAGAAGAAATGGTGGTGACAAGGAAACCATTAACAATCAAAAAGCCAAAGTAAGCATTTTGAGTAAATAATTCAGTTTGCTGAGCAGAAACACAACCAGCAATTTTACCCATGGCTCTAATAAAGATAGGCAATAAAGACATTAAGATTGCCAACATAATAGTTGGTAACAACCCAGTGACAACACCCAAAATTTGTTTAGGAATATCTAAGATCCATCTCAAGAAATGAACTTTATCGGTCAAGTAAGTAATGTTAGAAATAACACCCACGAATGCAACAGGGACAGCCCAGAAAAGAATAAGCACGACGATTGCAACACATGCGATGAACCGTCTAGTAATTCTTTCCCACCAGAAAAGACGTAAGTTAGACCATTGAATATCCGCAGGTTCCAAACCGGTAAATGCAGGCCCCATTCTCATTGGATTATGATGAGTAGTTGATTGGAAAGCCAATTGAGCCATGTACTGATTTTCGAATTCGACGAAAATGGAGTTTTTAGGTTTAGCAGAACGGTATTTCTTTTGTAATTCTTTAACTTCTTTGTCGATTTTTGGAATTTCTTCACGTAAATATTTGATGGTATCGACCTTTTTGGAGAACATACCGTTAGCTCTGTGTCTTGGTCTTTTATTTTCAGGGACGTATGAGTCAATCAGGTCAGGGTTTTCGATGGTGATGCCCTTTTTGTCAGCTTTCAATTTATACTTGACAGCTTTCTTCAACAATATTGTCTCTGCACTTTCCAACTTGACGGCCATTGATTCACGTTTATCTGCTTTGGCAGACAATTTTCTATCAGTTCTTGCGACGTAGATACGCTTGACACCGTTGAACAATTTGAAAAACTGCTTCTCGTCGAGGAATGAGTCGGGAACAGACTGAAACAACACGGTACGAGATGATAACTTTCTGGCGTAACGAGGCGTGGACAACACGGCGGTTCTGAAGGAGTTGAAGAAGAACAACTCCCGGTAGATGATGTAAATCATAGAACCGTAGAACACCCAACCCACGAACACATGCGCGTAGTAACGATGTTTTGATTTGACATTACCGATACTCAATTGATCGAGACCGGCGTTACCACGGCCGTTGGCGGCATTGATGGGCAACAAGATGATCCAAGAGAGCAAACCCACCATGAAGAACGATGCAAAAACAAGGAGATAACGCAAGAAAAAGTACCCGTCCAAGCCACATTGCTGAATGATGAAGGAATGAGGTTTGGTGAGCAAAATGTAGACCCAGCGGAAAGGATCATTGGGCAAAGGATCTGGTTTTTTCTCTTCATCCACCAAGTCGAAATGGGACTTTGGCGAATAAATTCTTTTAAATTTGAGTCGAAGGATAAGGAATGACAGAACGAAAATGGTGCATAGCACAACATTTGCAACTAACGTGGTCACCACGGCTGACGTGGACGTCCCCACGGCTTTGGGCGCTGTGGCGGCGGTCCCAGACTTGGCTTTACCCATCTTCTATATTTGACAATAAGGAAAAGTGTTAAGTAATTTGTAAATCTATTAGTTTTTTATAACGTCTTCCGGCGCTTTGTGCTATAAGTCGCCAAATTTCAGCCCTTCATGTTATGGGCAAAGTCACGTGAATGATGTCACCAAAAACAAAAATAAAAAATAAGAAAAAAAAAAAAAAGCTAAGGAAAAAAACTTAATTCAATCAAATTCTCCTTGATCTTCGGAATTCTTGCAGTGATGCGCACATTTTCAGTCAATTGTCAAAGGATTTTTTTTCACTTTTTGCAGCGGTTTTCGGCGTTTCTTGCATACCAAGTTGTTTATTCACAATGCCTTAGTTCCGCGTTTATAACCTGAAATTTGAGAAATTTCAAAATGTCGAATTTTCAGGGATTTGACTTAAGCCGATTTAGCGCAAATATCAGCTTGATGCCGTCACATCACCTAGCACGGCACAGAGAGGCTTGAGTGTATAGATCCAGCAATGTTACTGTTGGGCTCCAGCAATCACCACAGGGCACTCTGTCCAGTTGCTTTAATGAGGCAGTACACGATCTGTTTTCTATTGTGTTTGGCCAAATATGTACTGTGTGCTAAGCGCAAGACAATAGGAGAGATCTTAGATGCATTCTGGCCATTCTTATCAGGATTCTCAGGTTCTGGACTTTCGACCCTGAAAGTTAGTTGGTCTGGTATTGGCTGTGAAAGTTCTTGTGGTGGTGGAAGTTCTAGTGGTCGTTGTACTGGTTAAGTGATTGTAGAGATTATATGCGGTGAAGTGTCTTTGGTGGTGACATTGGTGGTGATTTTAGTGAAGATTCCATTGATTTTGTCTGCTGGGAGGACCTGTTCGCGTCGACCAAAGAGCTTTTTGCAGCAACTTCACCATCTGGCCCTAAATCTAGCCGTGGAGCCTGGCTTCTGGTCTGACTTAACACTAAAAGATCTTGTAAACTTGTATTAATCGGCCGGCTTTCGTAGCTCTATTGAACTCGACACGGTCAGATTATTGCTCATCTGCCAGGGATGTTGCACTAAACGGCCCACATGCTTCTTGTTTGACTACTTGGCTAGATAATTGTGACGAGATTGACACCGGTTGAACCTACAGAGCATTTGATGTTCTTGTGGAGGAATGGGTTTGGTGAAGAATGATCTATCGTGAGTAGCAGAGACCTCTAGTGAAAACTTGACTGACTTCTTCCAAAGTCGGCTTGTGCATTGTACCTCGAAACAGCCATAGATTTACTCCACTCAATACCCATTTGCTGTTCACACCAGGGAAGTGGATTTGGCGTTTGTCCACTCGATCAATTGGAGATTGCTCTGGTTGTTTGTCTCATTCTACCACGCTACGTAAAATTCCCCATTTACAAGTCGCTCGAACATGAGCAGAGTCGTCTATATCAGCTTGTATTTCATTACTGCCAACTACTTAGCTATGCCATAGATACCCGTATCGCCTGTGCGGTAGCAGCTAGCGTTAGTTTTGCATTAACCATTGTCACAATGTTCCTCGACCGTTGTCATTGATTTTCCCAGACCGTTGTCATTGATTTTCTTACACCGTTGTCATTGATTTTCTTACACCGTTGTCATTGATTTTCTTAAACCGTTGTCAGTAATCTTTTTCATCAAGCATTCTCATTAATGTTCATCGACCGTTGTCGTTAATTTTAATAGACCATTGCCATTCTTTCTTTCTTCATCTATAGCGCTCGTCTTTCTGTCCTATACCTCGATTCATCGTCCCCCGTCAACTGTCTGTTCTTATAGGTCCTCTATAACATTGGAACCTATAGAATACTGCAGCAGCCGTTCTTCTCCTTCTCGCTCACCAACAAGCTCGTCCTAGTGGCAAACTCAAAGATATCGTCAACACCTTCTCCCGTGAGTGAACTACTCTCCAAGTACTTCTTGGCCCCGATTTCCTTGGCCACCTGTTCTCCCTCGTTGAACTGCACAAAATCTGAACTTTGCAGGACCCTCAAGTCCTTCTTCAATCCAATGAGCATGAAAGGTGTGCCAGGACAGTATTTCTTCACTTCTTGCACCCATTTGTTCCTAGCGTTGTCCAAGGAGTCAGGAACATCCAATGCAAAACCAATCAAAATGACATGCGAATGATGGTAGCTGAGTGGCCTTAGTCTTTCGTACTCTTCCTGCCCAGCAGTGTCCCAAAGAGCCAACTGTACGGCCTTTCCATCTATTCGACAGTCTGTCACGTAGTTCTCAAATACAGTGGGATGATACTCGGTAGGGAACTCTCCAAGTGTGAATACATAGAGCAATGAGGTTTTTCCACACGCTCCATCCCCGACTATCACCACTTTTCGGCGAATGGGGTTTTCCATGGCTGGTAATGTTTGATGCTAAAGGTGTTGGTAAATTGGCAATTTGCCAATTCTCACTTTTGGGGTGCGCGCCTTTCCCGCTGTTGATTGTATGAGTACAAGAATAAGTGTGAGTATGAATAAGCTGTATTTGAGTCTTAATCTGTGTATTCGAAATTATTCATATGACTGGAGTCTGTGTATTTGACGTGAATCTCTACATTCTGGTGTGAATTTTTGGTCCCCTGTTGGTTTCCGAATTCACATTTGTTATTTTGCTGTAATCTTCTACAGATCTTATATGAATCTAGATGAATCTTGATTTTTCAGCATCCATATTCCAAAATCTCTCGAAATCCATGAAGAATTCAAATTCACTTTTCGAGAATGCATACTCTGCTACTCAATGAACGTTCATCACGTCGTCGAAGAAGTTTGATACTTCCATTTTTTTGAAACTTTTCAACCTAAATTTCTCAGTAATTCTCTATGATCTTCTCATTCTCTATAATCTTCTCATTCTCTATAATCTTCTCATTCTCTATAATCTTCTCATTCTCTATAATCTTCTCATTCTCTATAATCTTCTCATTCTCTATAATCTTCTCATTCTCTATAATCTTCTCACTCTCTATAATCTTCTCCTTCTCTATAATCTTCACAATTGTATAACGTCAACACTTTTATCAACATCCACAGTCTCATAAATCTTATCATCCTCAACAAAACATTCTCCCTCTCCACCATTCTCCATATCTACATCTCTTTGCCTATATCTGCATTGGCTCTTACGTATAACTATTCACAGCACTCCCCCAACACATCTTCTATGTCTGTCCGAAAGACGCTTGTCCCCAGTTGTTCAATCTCCGGGCACTGGCTTCCGACAACCCGCTGTCTCCGGTAACTTTTATATGCGTCACCGTGCCCATGTCGTCGTAGATGAAGTCGTACTGAATGGTGCCACCATTGTTCCGACACCAAGAGAGGAACTGGTTCAATGTGAGTTCCTCGTTACCCAAAATGGCCTTAGTGGCCTGGAAAAGCTTGAGACTGGGTGCAACTCCAAACTCAAGCTGGCCCGACGCTTGCATCATCTTAAACGCTTCCAATCCAGCCGCTTGAACCTCCTCCGCCGTTCTGTTGGTTGGCTTAGCATTGACACCTGCGTTGACCGCTCCACCGGCTAGACTATCACCATTGGTGGCATTCCATAAGGAAGACCTCTGGCTGGGAACAGACGGACCACTGCTCCAGATGGAATTACTTCGAGAATTGGATCCCCACACAGTGTCAAGACCGGAACCATTGGCTCCCGTGTTGGGGAACACGTTGGCTCCAGGCACAGGCCCTGGCGTACCAATATTGGCAGCTGCAAAATTACCACCAAGAGGTGTTGCAAGATTTGGAGCTCCAAGACTGGGAGTTCCAAGATTAGGGGTGCCAAGGTTTGGGGTATGGTTTGGTCCAAGGTTTGGGGTGAGATTTGGTCCAAGATTCGGTAGGAAATTCTGCGATCCAATGTTACTTCCAAAGAGATTATTTGAAAGCCCACTCAAACCTCCAAACGAAGAAAACCCCCCATTATTGTTGAGCAGATTGTTGCTGAGCCCCGGAGGCTGTGAAAAACTAGATCCACCAAGATGATTGGTATTGGTACCGGAACCCCATGGAGGTGAATGGTTGATTGACAGGAAACCATTGGTTCCGTTGGCCTGGAATGGATTTCCCAAATTAGGAAGCAAGTTTTGTGTGCTCGGTGAAAGCATGGAAGGAACATTATCGCCTAAGCCAAAGTTTCCCTGAAGTCCAGAAACTCCAGCTGATGGTGTGTTACTAGTAGAAGCATTTTTTGGCTTGGTTTGATACAACTGGTCTAACAAGTGATTCTTGGTGGGTGAGGATTTAGCTCTTTGCTCATCCATGGCCAAGAATCTATATTGCATGTCGTCAGACTGTGCCTGTGCCTGTGTTTGTGCGTGTGCTTGTGCTTGTGCTTCAGCTTCAGCTTTTATGGCTGCTGCAGTTCTGGCTTCTGCTTCGAGTTCGGCAGCAATTCTGGCTTTGGCCTCTTCCTGTTCTCTTAATAACTTCGCTTCTTCTTGCTGGTCTTTCAATCTTTGCATCTTCTCTTCTTCTAGCTGCTTCTGACGTGCGAGCTTCTGTGCTTGTTCTTCTTCTTTCCGTTTGCGTTCTTCCTCTGCCTTTTTCTTTTTCTCTTCCTCAAATCTCTTCTTTTTGGCTTCCTTCGCCAATCTAGCCTCCTCTTCTTTGACCCTTTGGGCCTCAAGCCTCTTCTTGTTGGCCAATTCTTTCCGTTCTAATTCCTCGATTCTCTTTTTCTTTTCTTCTTCCTTCTTGAGTCTTGCCTCCTCTTTCTTTCTCCTTTGTTCTGCTTTGATTTCCTCTTGTTTTCTTTGAGCTTCCTCTTCTTTAGCCTTTGCTTCCTCTTCTTTCTTTTTCCGTTCTTCTTCTCTGGCTAATTGTTGAAGTCGTTTCTTCTCCTTTGCTTTCTCACGTTGCTTCAACTTCTTATTCTCTCGTTCGAGTTTGGCATTTTCTTCTGCCTCCAACTCTTGAATTAATTTTTGAGTTCTATCTTCAGATAGTTTCTCTTTATAAGCATTCTTCAATCTTTCTTGGAACAACTTAATAACTTGAATTAAGAAAAGACGTCTGATTTCTTGCATTTTTTCTTCTTCAGATATTTCTGACTCAGTATCGCTAACTTCTTCCTCTTCCTCTTCCTCCTCTTCTCCTTCTTCGGTTCCAGCATGTGCATCAAATCCTTCCCCATATAATTCGTCTTCAATTTCACGATCACGATCGGCATATTCGTAAGGCTCGTTATATAAGTCGTCTTGGAGTTGAGATTCAAGCTCAGCGGCTTGTGCACCATCTTCACTTGTTAAGTTTATTTCATGTGGTGAGGGTTTAAATCCATTATTCATGACTGGACCATCTTGTTTCTGTTGCAAAAGGCTATTTAACTTCAGATGAGCATATTTCAATAAACCTTCTCGTTGTATCAGGTTTGGATCAGCAGGGTTAGATTCGCTAAATGCACCTTCTTTCAAAAGATCTTCGCGGGCGGTTCTTGATTCAGAAAGAGACTCCATCATATCGATAAAGGAGTTTCCATCCGTCTTCAAAAATTCTTCAGCGAACTTGGATAATCCTCTGGCAACTGCTAAATTGTTTTCTTCTTGTGATAAACCGCTTCCGTTCGCAATCTGATTATTCGCAGCACCTTCGGATATCCACTTGGTCATATCACGTACGAAAGACAATCGATCGTGTTCGGCTTGCTCTAAAGGTACGTCGTCTTTACCAAATCCATTCTTCTCGAGCAAATCAAGTTGCTTTTTAAACATTTGAAAATTTTTCGATTCTGTGACAGACGTAAGATCACGATTCTCATTTTGCGGTAAACTTATCTGGTTGTTGACACGTTTGTTGCTGATAAAATGGTCCTGGAATCCTTGAATGAGTGAGTTTTCAAGATCATGACTTTTGTTCATATCTTTCGAGTTTTTTTGATCAGAGCGTTCAATCTGATCATGGTGGGCGTGCTGGCAATCGTGGTCATGCTCATGATTGGCCTCATGGTCATGGTCATGGTCGTTGTCGTGGCCGTGGTCATGATCGTGGTCGTGGCCGTGATCATGGTCGTGATTGTGGTCGTGGTCGTGGTCGTGATCATCATGAGGATAAGTTTCAATCTTGTTTAGACGAGTTCGAAGGCTATCTTCCTGAGCACGAGCCTGTGCCAATTGGTTTTGATGCCTGTGTCTAAGTTGCGAGAGTTCTCGCTGCTGTCTTTTCATGAGTTTATGTTCTTCTTCCAACATGTGAAAACCACCAAATAGAAGTCCAGGTAAAGCATTCAAATCATTGATATCTCTGACTTCATGGATGAAGTCAATAATGTCGTCAAAGTGATTGTCGTAGATGTTCTCTAATTCGTCTTCTATGATGTTGCTCTTACGTCCACAGTAAGTACATGCACATCGGGTATTCGAGGATGCTTGAGAATGGCTATTGTCATGTTGATGGTGCCCTGCTTGACTGGATCTAACTTCACTTTTAAAGATTTCCATTATTGATTCTTTGTCAATCTTGACAAGTTTCATCTTTTGGGGCTCATCGAGGGACTCCCAAAACAGTTTCAAGTTCTCTTGTTCCTCTATGGAGGAGTTGTCCCATATGTTTGCGCTAGGATATGGAGGCTCGTAATTGTCTTCATCCAAGCTTTCGACAATCACGTCCCCGTTAGGACCTTGTTTAATTACTCTGGAGGTAGGATAATCAGAGTTTGGGTCGTTTATGGTTGCCAGTACGTTGGTTGGCAACTTTTTCTTATTCTTCTTCTTCTTCTTCTTTTTGGAGCTGGAAGACACAGTGTGCTCTGAAGGCTGGGGCGCTTCGCCACTGGCTCCATTGTAGACAAAATGGACATCGTTGCCATTCTTAAACTGGGCATTTGCTGACTCTGCTGACATTGTGAATTGATCGAAGGTATGGATGATTGCAGTCGGAATAGTCAGCTCTGGATGTTGATCTTGAGAAAACAAACGGATATATGGCGGGAATTGATGAGATCAATTTCGGGGTCGGTTGTGTCTGTCCGGATTACTGGGTAATTAGGGCGGCTAATGAAGAAACACTCGTTACGTCACTTAGTCACTAGGACGTCGAAAGAAATCTTGGAATTGTAAAATAATCTCACAATAGAATTGGCTAGTGACAGAGGTTGAAGGACCGAGCAAAAGTACAAGTCCTGAATTAATTAACTTGTAGTTTCCAGAAATCAAATGCCTATTGGAGTAATACAATAAATCACCAAAAAATGAGAAGTTGGAGCATACAAATTTTCGATGGTGAAGGTTATATGCGTGCGCTGACCAATTGAATATACAACCAAGACTTCGTTTAGAAGGTTGATGGAAAATAACAGCTCAAGAGCCTTAAGATGGTCCAAAGGGGTTGGGTTTGTATAGGACGTTAGGTTGGGTTTGAAATTGCCTGCTTATGGATGGCTACAAATGTTGGATATTTTAGGGTTCATTTGAGGTTGGTTTAGCAGCCAACAAAATATGTAATTATTCAAACATCCTTCGAGTAAATCTATAAAAACAAGGATGTCTCTACTTTTGTGATTTCAGTTTGAATGTCACGTTTGAGATAATAGGAGCATTATCTTTGCTCCAACTTATTCTTCAAGTCGTCATTCTCATTAACGAGTTTTTCAACTAATGAGGTCAAGCGGTCTATCTTGTCGTAGATTTCGATAAACTCCCACTTGATACCTAATTTGCTTGCCCTCTCGACTGGCTTGACCACTTGCTCGAGTTCTTTCTCAAAAGCAAGTAAGTTGATTCTAAATTCAGGGTCTTGTTGTTCAGCATCGTTTTGTTCTCTCAAAGAAGCTGACACTTCCAAGCTTCTTTCCTGGATTCCCTCTACACCGTCGCTGACGCTGACATCGAATCCGTCAGTCAAGTCCCATTCGGTGTCCAATTCGTTGGCATCATCTGGAAGTCCTCTGTAGCGGTTGTATTGAATTCTTCTGGCAGTGGCCAATTCATCAATGGTGATGTACGTTAACAAAGGAGAGTAACAGATCAACATGATGTAGTAGTTCAAAGATTTGAAAGCACTTTTACTGAAAACCCAAGACAATGGAGTGATGAGCAATTCAATGAGATTTAACGGTGGGACATACAAGTCTTGGTCTGGAGCTCTGACGTAACGTAAAGTCTTTTGAGCGACCAAGGCGAAATATTCATCGGTAGCATTCTCCACAATGTTGGCGTAAGCAGTGGAGTATAAAGCAATCAAGATGTTCATCAAGATAACGCTGAGAACAAACGAGTAAATGTAATACATCACGGATGCATATGGAGGAACCAATTCGCCCATGTCACTAAAACTTGAACCACCAATGACAGCTTTAATCAACGAAATGAAGATCTTGACAGTAGCTTCGGACTTACCATCAGAGGCATCGAGTCCGAGGAAACCTTGCAAGAAACCGACAATGACCACGAATAAAAGAACAAAGAACAAGATGGATTCTTTCATCATAGTTTTGATGACCACGATCATGGCCCCAACAAATTGCTGAGCGTCCAAGAACAAGAGCAAACGAGACCACATGAAAGGAGCAGCACAGGACAAGATCCTGAAAGAGATTTCATCGTATTTCAGTCTGAGGTCCCCGGTGCTGTCCCAACTCAAGAACTTGAACACGAAAGAAACGGTGATTATGGAGTACATGAGATCATTGAATGCGTTCCAGAAACCAATGTACTGATAGCCAACATGGTAGAGCTTGATGATTTCATCCACGACGGAGCCAAGGGTAAAACAGAAAAAGATGATTTCGAAAATGTTGAATCCACCAGGAAGGTCCTGGTGGACATTCAAAATGATGGTGTACACGGAAAGGTAGATGAATGAAAACCCGATTTCAAGAATGGACTGGTAGTAAGGAGTCTTGATTCTGGCAGGGTCAAAGTGAGTTCTGACGGAGTGAGAAGCGAGACCCTTGTATCTGACATAGGAGTGGGGATCATTGGACGACTGAACGATCCAACCACGCCACAACCACTTGATACAGCGCTGGTAGCCCGAGGACCCGATAACTGTTGTAGAGTGCATGTCGACGGCCAATTCCAATGCGCTGACGGGCGTAGCATCCACATCAGTCAAGTTGATGGTGTAGCGATGGCACAACATGGCCAAGAACAAGTACTCGTCGTCTTGTTGTTCTTCGATGATTTTGGCGGCCAAAGTCTGGGCAGCCACGGCACGCAAGCTGTACAACTCGTTGTCGCTGAGCTCGTTGTCCATCTGCTGCCAGTACCAGCCCGTGACACGCAAGAGGCAGAACACCAATACGGCGCGGTAGCGATACGACGAGGTTCCAGCCTGGCCGTCGCCTTTGCCGCCGGCTGCCTTGTAGACCAACTCGGTGACCTTTTCGTTCAAGATGGGCGACAAGGCACGGGTCACATCTTCGGTAGGGAACACGATGGGGATGGTTCTATCAATCAATTTCTTGAGATTGATGGAGATACGAAGCGTCTGTCTCAGGTTGGGGCAGTAGCGACTACTGAATGGCACAGAGTTGGGGCTGTCTGGGTTTTCTAGGTCGGCCATGTTGGGCAGCTGGAGAAAGAACGGTGGTTGGAAGAAAAAGTAGCTGAAGATTAGACGCTTGTATTATTTATTTCGCTGTCAAATCTGCTCGTCAACCCCTTAAATTCCATTTCGCGTGCGGAATGTTATTGTCAATGGGCTGGAGAATTTCACTTGGTATGGGTTGGACCGGGCGCGGCACCGCACGGTGGCACGGTCTGGCATTGGCCGGCATTGGCTGGATGGTGCGGTTGCCACCTCGTGCGTGGGGCGCCGTTGCGCTGGAAACCATCGGCATGGCCAGTGGTTGGCTGCAAAATCGCAATCTCGTCCGCACCGCACCAATCGAGATTTGGTCTTGTCTATGTTGTATGAAGCGTTGTATATTCCTTCAAGGAGGAATTAAATCCAGCGAGTTGTTTTGGCTCTGCTACATCTTGATCTTGCCTGACTACTTCACCCTCCTTCACTTCTCTCTTTTCTTCACTTCTCTCTTCAACCTACATCTTCTCATATCCATACATTCATTACTATTAATACTAGAGACCTGCTCTCTCACCAGTGACTCGTCACTTGGTGACTAGTACTTGTGACAACTCAGACCTGCCCGTAGTTAGCCACGTAGTTGAAACCAACGGGGGAATCCAAACCACCGACGGACGATTGTTCAGATTGTTCACCCAGAATAGAAGATTCAATGGCGTTTATCGAAGTAGTGTGTTCGTCCTTCTCGGTAGAGTCTCTCTTGCCCAAGAAAGTAGAAATCTTTCTCTTGATGCCAGAACGCTTTTGAGCATTTTCGTTTCTTCTCAATGCTCTCAATTCGGTCAATGGGTATAAATCATATGTCCAGAACGCCATAAGCAAACCGTACCAGAAATGGAAAATCCACTCCAAAATAGAACTAATATTCTTCTCACCACGAACGTAAAAGATACAACACACTATAGCGACAATGATGGTGACAAATAACCAAGTAATCTTCAAAAGGAAAGAAATGGTGAACTTGTTCCATCTTTCACCATTAACGTATTTCTTATAGTATTGACCCATAATGTAATAATTGGTGAAATTAAGACCTAATGAAACCATGGTTAAAATGGCAAACACCGCCAATAAAATTGCGTAATGAGAATGGGCTCTGGCATGTTTTCTAACAAGGATAGTACCACTAATGGCTTGAGCAATGAAGAAAAGCTGACCAATGGCACCAACAATCAACGAAGCGTAAGCCAATCTTTTTTGAAGTGTTGGCTTGATGAATTTAATCAACTTGCCAATTTTTCTGTGGTAATATTCAAGGTACATCGAAGTACAAAAAACGACAGAGTGAATAACAATGAAAATGATGAAGAAGGCAGGTTCCAAAATCATACCAATTCTCTCCAAAGGTAAAGGTTGTTCATTTTCATCGTATTTTGGATAAGCTTTGGACCCATGGGCAATCCAAGTACCCATAAGACCAAAACATAATGCGTACCAACACACAAGTCCAAATAATGGGATGTAGTAAAAATGATTAAACTTAGAAGTAATCGAAACGAATCGATCTTTTATTCCAAACATGGCCAATATTTGTTTGAAAAAAACATCTCCGGGAATGTAACGATATATTTATATTCTGAGTCAAGACATTTAATTTACGCTGTTTATTGTTAATAATTACACATGTTTTGGAATAACTAAAATAACCGTGATGCTTTGTAAAACCAACTTATTGTCCATGATTATCATCGGTAACTATAGCCATTTAGCTACCCCTTCGGTTCATTAATAAACCCTGTGAGGTTGAAAGTTTTCAAATTCTATCCCGAATCAGGTAAATTGATTTTTTGTGGTTTTCGCAACAATAGAACGTGCATCGTGAAAAATTATCTGGAATTGTCTTGAAAGAGCCCTGATAACAATAGCACTTCACTTACAGGAGCTACGACGCCATTACAAATTAGGTGCCTAGTTTTCTTACCGCATAGCGATAAGATGCTTGAATGGAGCATTCTGAATAGTTTCATTCATATCGGCAGAATTTTTGTAATCACGACAGCTAGCTCACTAACGTTATTTGAGAAATGTGCCAAACTACATTTCACCTCAATAATTATTTAAACTCATCGATTAAGATAATAATTCCAAAACCTGAATAATTATCTCAGTTCTTCGAACCTTATTTTAAAAAGGGTCTGGCCCTGGCTCCTTTTTCTGATGATGATTTCGTGTTCCACTAAAATCTGCCGTTTCAAGACAAATTTTTCGAATTTTGACGCGTCTAATTTAGCTAATTGAGTAATTTAACTATTTCACTGCGTAAAATGTTTTTTCCAATGCGTAAATGAATATTTCAGTGCATAATATTTAATTATTATAAATATTGCGTCGCCTTGAAGTATCACTGGTGTTGCCCTAATTCTGCAAGATGAAGCTGTATCAAACGGTTCCATCTACTAGGGTTGGGTTTTGAACCAATTGGACCGATGGGAAAATTCATGTTTATTATTCATCTCAACTCATCTCATTCGCCGTGACAACGTATTTTATTATCAGCCACTAAAATAATTTCAACTCACGACCCAGAAAATTTTCTTCTCCAATGTTGCCTTGTTGATTAATTTCGTTCTTTTGCTATTGGATACTACGTGGTAATCTTATGTCTCTTGCATCGATCTGTAATTACAGTTTACTTCTTGCTTCTAACTTTAAATTTATCTTTGTCTATTTCCATTTTGGGTATAATTCTTAGATGGCATCGGGCACTATTCGCAGCTCTCGAATCCGACTGCCAATGTGAGTCCAACCACTATATCGAACATCCCCCGGCTCCCAAATACCTTGGGATCTTCGTAAACTGTAATCCAGCCTAATTTGTTCTCATCGGGAACATCGTCGCTGGGATCGGGGTGGTAGTAAAGTCCATCTCCCCCTTTGAAGTAATGCTTGATGTCCAGTCCGGCACCGATATCGTGATCCAAAGATCGGTTGCTGATTCTACCATTCTCCTCTTTTTCAAGTTGTCTCTTGAGCTGTTGCATCTGACCTGGTTGTTGCACCAGCTGGAAACTTAAATGTCTATTGAAAGATTTGATGATTTTCTTTCTGGTTTTGTTCTCATAGGGACGGAAAAGTGCCAATACCGGTGGGAATTCACTGGATTCTTGCTCTTGAAGATATACCTTCAGTGGATCGTTGCTGTTGATTTTATACTTGGCGTTCTGGTACTCTTCAATGTAGTTTTGATGGAAATAAATATTTTTCTTCCCAATAAACTTCAAGACATCCTCTTGTGGCTCTTGTGCGTTGGCCTCATTGCTTCTCAATCTATTCTTGAAGCGATTCATTTTACTGGCCCGCACCCTTGGAATGGACCCAATATCCCATTTGACATTGTTGAAGTCCTTGAATTCATAATTTTTGAATCTTTCCATCTCTTCGAACCGGTGACTGCTGGTGATTTGTTCGATTGGAATGTATTTGGTGTCCAATTTCTTTGGTATGGACAATCCATTGTAAACGGGAGCTTGTGATATATCCAGTTTATGGATGTGTTCCACGACTCCGTTTTGTAGTCTACTCTGACGAGGAATTGAAATCGTCATGTACCCTCCTTCATGTTCGGGTTTTTTCGTGATGACCATGATTGGCGGACTGTCAGTAGGCTGGGGCACTGAGTCCACTTGTTCGATGTCTTTGAATACCAAAGTTACTCCATGACGAATCAGTTTTTGGTTCGGGTTGAGATACTTGACTTCCACGTAATACCCTGGGGCATTACGACAGTAGATATGCTTCAAGCCCGGATTGGTGGTGAGGTATAAGTTTTGGCCGAATTTTAGGATATGGTATTTCCAGAATGGTTTTTGCAGGGATGAAGTGGAGGTGGGATGGGTGGAGGATGCAATTGAAGCCGAATCGTCTTGTGCGTGATAGGTTTGTTTCGACAGGAGCGATGTGGAGCTGCTATTGAGTGATAATCTGCTGAGAGATGAGTTGAGGGAGAACCTATTACGTTTCTCTGCCGAGAGATCACTGCGAGAGTTTAATCTTGTGAGAGAGAAGCGTTTCATACGGCCCTTCAACGTAGCGGACGATCTCAAAGACAGCATGGAGGGGAGCTTCGACAATTGGTGCAGATTCAGGGTGCTTGGGGTGAGAGAGTCGTTGATGGAAGGGTTGGGGTATTCATCAGGCGAGTGTAGCGGTCTTGTGGCCGCATGGTGGCCGCCCGACGGTGCCAGGGCGATGTCCTGAGGCGAAGGGGCCCTGGGCGTACCGTGGGAGCCGTGGGTATTTGGCACGAAGATGCGATCCGGAGATGGGGCGTACGTGGGCGTAGCGTAGGCCGAGCTGCTCGGTGTGGTTGATTCCAGGGAGAGTGGGGCCGGATCGTCCACTGGGTGGAGGTTTGGGTTATCGACACGGAACTTGGTGGTGATGGGGGACTTTTCGATGTAGGAATCGATGGTTGTTTCAGCGTCTGAGCTGTCGTCGTGGGGCATTGGTGATGGTGTCGGAGAGGAGGTATGTTTGCGTGTGTTAAATGGGAGAAGTTGGGTGTGTTAAGTGGGTGAGCTAAGATGAGTAGGGTTGAGATGGGATCAGACAAATTTCAGGTTAGAGGTATGAACTCTCAGTGTGAGTGCTCAATGACGAACGATTCTATGATTTAGCCTTCCGGTTGGATGAATGTCGATTCGGTTGTGTAATTCACTCCAGAGGTATCGGAAACAGGTGGCGGCTAATCAGGAGTAAAAATCGAATTTGCACAGACAGTAATAACCGAGAAAATAACTGGCAAGCGAGAATGACAGTAATGAAGAAACAGTGGAAGAAGAGATGTCGATGGACAGGAAACAAGTCGTGTAAGGGCAGGGAGATGTTGTTGGAAGAAGAAGATGACAGTATCGAGAAGTGTTTTGTAATTGGCAGTTGCTAAGCGGAAGAGTTAGCGTGTGCCTGCGCAACAATGTGAATACGAGCTTCTAACAATACTCGAATAAGATGAAACAGCTGAGTCAAGAGATGCCTTGAAAACGATTAATGGAGAGATTATGGACAATCATGTGACAAGAAGTGACTTGTGACTGTATTACAGAACTACTGGTAGAGAGCAACATCCGTATATGGAAACTACAGTGGTATACGTTGGAGATGTAGGAGCTGTCTGGCTGTGCCTCGGTGCACGGCCACTTATGTCAGCACCATCAGCCATTTAACGGATAGTGTGAATGCAGAATTAGTGGTTTAGATTGGTGCTTGTTGCTGGAATGTGGTTGAAGAAGTGTAATTGATGTAGTAAGTATCATGTAATCAGTATAATTGTAATTAGTATAATCAGCCGTAGTTTCTCATCGATTCTCTAACAATCATAAGTTTCTCATCAATTCTCACTATCTCTGTCTCGTCAATTTCTCGTAGCTCCATCACATTTTGTCCCTCGTCTCTTCATATTCTACGCACATCTTTAATTATCTAAAATAGTTTCATCCAATTGAGATCTGGCCTTCGAATAGTCACTTTTGCTTATCGCCTTGCTATCCACCGTTGCTACTGAATTGTCTACTCCTGGTGCTCTCAATATATGGTACTTTCTCCTTTTTATCTTTTAGCATCACCATCTCGATTCGACTCACTACTCCAACCGCTCTTTTCACCACCCTATTCACACTGTAGTTACACTTGTTGTTGTTCCTCACTCTATCTTTCCTCACTCTCTCACTTTCTCAAATTCTGCCTCTTTTCTCACCTTCGCTTCACTCACACGTCTATTCTTCGCGCAACGCGCTGAAATTTATCTACTTCTGATTCCTCTACTCTTAATTCCTCTTCACCCACCATGTCGTCCGACCCCAACGGTGATCTATCTCGCTCCGTATGTCCCTAGCTGCGCTCGCCTCGCCCCAGCCCGTACTAACTTCCAGCCCTCGCCAGACACCGCGGCCCTGGCCCCGGCCCCGGCCACCGACGGCCAGCCTGCCACCTTGTCCACCACTTCCACCACTTCCAACACCACAAACGCCACCACATCCACCAACATCGCCAGTAACAAGAAAAAATACTTTTCCGCCTCAGAGAAACCAGTGGTCAACGTCGAAGAAACCTGTAAACGTTTCAAATACTTGCTAGGCCTCACCAGCGTGTTCAAACACTTCATCGACGCAAAGGCCTCCAAGGACCCCGTGTTCAAGAAGGTCGTGGACCAAATCGCCCACGACGAAGAACAGAAAAACTCAGCCAGAAAAAGAAAGACTGAACGTGAGGAAGACGCAGAGTTGTTGAACGATGAAGTAGATACCCCAAGTATCACTGAATTCACAGAAAGCCCAGGCTATATCCACGGACAACTCAGACCTTACCAAATCCAAGGTCTCAATTGGTTGGTCTCGTTGTACGAAAACAACTTGTCTGGTATCTTGGCCGACGAAATGGGTTTGGGAAAAACCCTTCAAACAATCTCGTTTTTGGGCTATCTTAGATATCATAGAAATATCAACGGTCCTCATCTTATTATCGTGCCTAAATCAACCTTAGATAACTGGCTGCGAGAATTCGCTAAGTGGACCCCAGATGTCAGAGTATTGGTGTTGCAGGGCGACAAAGATGAAAGGCATCAGTTAATTCAAAATCGCTTGTTACAGTGTGACTTTGACGTGGTGATTTCCTCTTATGAAATCGTCATCAGAGAAAAATCATCTCTTAGAAAATTCCAATGGAGCTACATAATAATCGATGAAGCTCATCGTATTAAAAATGAAGAAAGTTTGTTATCCCAAATTATCAGAATGTTCCACTCTAAAAATCGCTTGTTAATCACAGGAACTCCGTTACAGAATAATCTTCACGAATTATGGGCCTTGTTGAATTTCATCCTACCAGACGTTTTTGGTGAAAGTGGCACTTTCGATGATTGGTTCACCAGTGATGAGGAAGACGGTGACAATAGCGTGGTTCAACAGTTACATAAAGTTTTAAGACCTTTCTTATTACGTCGTGTCAAAGCAGATGTCGAAAAATCCTTACTACCAAAACAGGAAATCAACGTCTATGTGAAAATGTCAGACATGCAAAGAAAATGGTACCAAAAATTGTTAGAAAAGGATATTGATGCCGTCAATGGCGCTAACGGTAAAAAGGAGAGCAAAACAAGATTATTGAATATCGTCATGCAATTAAGAAAATGTTGCAATCACCCTTATCTTTTCGAGGGTGCTGAACCTGGTCCTCCTTTTACAACCGATGAACACTTGGTTTTCAATGCACAAAAAATGGTGATCTTGGATAAATTATTGAAAAAATTCCAGCGTGAAGGCTCAAGAGTTCTTATATTCTCTCAAATGAGTAGAATGTTGGATATCTTGGAAGATTACTGTTTCTTTAGAGAATTCGAATATTGTCGTATAGATGGTCAAACTGACCATGCCGACCGTGTCAATGCAATCGATGAATACAATAAACCTGGTTCCTCCAAATTTGTTTTCTTATTGACCACTAGAGCTGGTGGGTTGGGTATAAACTTGACCACTGCCGATATTGTTGTATTATTTGATAGCGACTGGAATCCTCAAGCAGATTTACAAGCCATGGATAGAGCTCATAGAATTGGTCAGACTAAACAAGTCAAAGTATTCCGTTTTGTCACTGAAAATGCAATTGAAGAAAAAGTCATCGAAAGAGCTACTCAAAAATTGAGGTTGGATCAATTGGTTATTCAACAAGGAAGAACTAATCAAACCAGTGATAAATCCTCAAAATCTGAATTATTAAATATGATTCAACATGGTGCTAACGACATTTTCCTGAAACAAGAGGATGATTCAACTGGTGACATTGATATCGAAGAATTGTTGATGGAATCGGAAAATAAAACTAAGGTTTTGAATAAAAAATATGAATCCTTGAACTTGAATGCTTTACAAAATTTCAATACCAACGATGAATCTGTTTACGAATGGAATGGTGAGAATTTCAAGAAAAAGGAAATCACTAACATCACCAACATTGGCCATGGTTGGATCAACCCAGGTAAGAGAGAACGTAAAGAAAATTATTCTATTGACATGTATTACAAAGATGTTTTGAATACTGGTAATCGTTCCAATCCCCAATCAAAGAGCGGACCGAGACCTCCCAAACAATTGAACTTATACGATCATCAATTCTACCCACCCAAATTGATTGAATTATATGAATTGGAAAAATCGTACTATAAGAAACAAATTAAATATGTGGTTCCATTGAAAGCTGGAAATAGTTCAACTTTAAAACAAAGGGAATTAGAAAAACAGATTGAGCAAGAAGAAATTGACAATTCAAGACCATTGACTGAAGAGGAAAAGGCATTGAAGGAAGATTTAATGAAACAAGGATTCAGTAATTGGAACAGAAAAGACTTCCAACATTTCATATCAGTTACCACCAAATATGGTAGAAATTCAATTAGGTTGATTGCCAGTGAATTCGAAGATAAGACTGTGGAAGAAGTTAGAGAATATGCTGCTAAATTTTGGACCAGCTACAAAGAAATTGAAGGATATGAGAGGTTCATAAATCAGATCGAAATGGGTGAAGATAAAATCATCAGGATGAAGATTCAGAAAGAATGTTTAAGAAGAAAGTTGAGTCAATTCAAATATCCACTTCAAGAACTTGTTCTAGCAAACCCACCAGCAAGTGCTAACAAACGAGTTTTCAGTGAGGAAGAAGATAGATTCTTATTGGTACAGTTGTATCGATTTGGTTTGGATAGACCGGATATCTACGACCGTATCAGAGACAGCATTAGAGAGAGTCCGTTCTTCCAATTTGATTTCTTCTTCCAGTCCAGAAACAGTGCCGAACTTTCTAGAAGGTGTACCACTCTATTGGCTTGTGTTGTTAAGGAGATGCAACCACCAGAGAAAAGAAGTAAAGAAAGTAATCACGTTGTCAAAAAGGCCAAGACCAAAAAATAGTCTTGAAACTGTATCAGTAGTGTTATAACGTAACATTCGTATAAAATATATAATGTAATAGTATATACAAGATTCTTATATTCCAACCAAAGCTTTGATTTGACTCTCAAATTGCAATGGAGTGACACCAGAAGGATGACGAGCCACTACTTTCCCACTTCTGTCAACAAGGAATTTCTCGAAATTCCAACGAATTCCTTTAAATCCCAAAGCACCAGGTATCTCTGCTTTCAAGAATTGAAATAAAGGGATGGCATTGGCGCCGTTAACTTCTATTTTTTTAAGGATTGGAAAAGTAACGCCAAAGTTCTTCTGGCAATATTCGGCAATGTCTCCGAAATTGTCTGGTTCCTGGTTAGCAAATTGATTGCAGGGAAATCCTAGCACGATAAATCCATCATCCTTATATTTTTGATAAAGTTTCTCTAGCTCTTTGTATTGGGGTGTGAAACCACATAAACTTGCGGTATTTACGATGAGCACCACTTTACCCCTGAATATGGACATGGGCACGAGTCTGCCCCGAGGATCATATACTTTGAATGAGTAAAATCCCTTTTCCTCCTCTGATTCGGACATTAGTGTAATTTGTGAAGATCTGTGTTATGTAGTTTTAGTTTAATTCGATCGAGTTAAATTGACAGCCGTTTTGTTCTCAGTAAACGTCGCGGCACGGGTGCAATACCAACTCCGTAAAATCACAGAAACTCATAGGCAACGTAAAACTCGTTTGTAGAACTGGAAACATAGACAGAAGTCATGGAAGGAAAGTAGTCTGTCCGAGGGGTCTACTGCATTGATTTTGGTTTTTTTTTTTGCTTTTTGCAATTTTGCAATTTTTTGCAAACATCCCTGGAAAATGGTGTTAAGTTGCGCTTCACGAAAAAGTTATTTGCTCTTACAACACTACTACCCCTCGATGACATAAGCTATCTCCATTCTGGCGATAAGGTGACAAAAGGTATCAAGGTGATAAGCACCGTCCCCACTGAATTTTCTCTTAAGTCCGCTTACCAGTTTAGTTCCTTAACGCAAACTCGACTAATCGCCAGGCCTAAGTGGTGGTTTTCACTTCTAGTTATGGATTGAGATTGCCCCCGTATCGTTTGCAACTATTATAGCCCGTGCGAGTCCGGGCCGCTCCCGTGCAATCTCGCACCGAGGCCCAGTGCGAAACTTACTGCCCAAGCACCATCGCCCAAGCATGAAGTCTAGCTGTTGTCGGCCCACAGACTGCAGCCAGTAATCGGTTGCCAGTACTCAGCAGTTCTCTGACCCCCTTGGTATACACAATAGCCAATCGAACCACATTTGCAAAAATCTCCATAGATCACCCCACAACTCGGGCACAGGGAATCTCCGGAGATTACTCCCTGGATTTCCCGGCTCGCACGACAAGTAAAAATTTTACTTTTTTTTTTCCCTTTGTGGAGGATGATGGCGATTTTAGTGCGGATATATAAATTTTTAAAGAAATCCGGTTGTTTTCATTTGCTAATTAATTCGATAGCTAATTCATATATATTCACATATCTTGACATCCCTGTCATTACAGCAAGCGACTCAGCGATTCTATCAAGATGTCGTTCAAGGTCAACTGGAACACATTGGAGACCGACTCCTTGAAAAAATGGACCACAGATTTATTGACTGACGCTCTTAACTCGGGTAAGCGTCCTAATATACTAGCATCCGATATCAAAATCAAAGATTTAAATTTTGGGAAAATCGCCCCCAATTTCGAAATCTTGGAAATCGGTGAATTGGAAAAAGACCGTTTCAGAGGAATCTTCAAAATCAATTACGAGGGCGACTTTCACCTAACTTTACACACCAAAGTTCAAGCAAATCCTTTAAAAATATACAGCGATAATAGTTTGGATCAAGAAATCGGCTGCGACGAAAACTACCGCTTCGTCACCCCTGACTTCCTTCTCTCGAACGATGCCTTCAACTTGCCCTTAGACTTGAAATTAAGTGATATCAAGATTTCAGGTATCGGTATCATTGTCTTTTCTAAAACAAAAGGTTTAACGTTGGTGTTCCGTAATGATCCCCTCGATTCCATTAAAGTCAGCTCTACTTTTGATACCGTGCAAGTGCTAGCAAATTTTCTCCAGAAACAAATTGAAACCCAAATAAGGGATTTGTTCAGAGAAACTTTACCCACTCTCATCCATAAGTTATCCTTAAAGTATACCATGATGGATAGCACTTTGAATGACTTATACAGACAAAGACAACAGCAAGCTAAAGATGAAGTTGATGCGTCCGATGATGACGAAGAAAATGAATTTCAAACTGGAATTTCACAACAAAATTTGATTAAAGTGGGCAGGCTTTTCAACTCAAGAGAAACTTTGAAACTTGACATTCCGAAATTCAAAAAAGTCATTCAAAGATCTCGTTTGGATAAGTACAACGAGAATTTGTCTTTGCCAAACTTAGTCAATTCGTTGTATAAGAATTTGAATCTCTCAAACAGTGATTTATTGAACATGAATAATAATTTGAATGGTATTCCTATTGATATGTTACTAGGCCATGATTATGATAAGGTTGACAATATTTTGAAAGAAATTAGCTGCATTCAAACCAATAACTACTTGTCAACTAATAACCACAATAGCAAAAAGAACCAATCAAACCCCAAACCTAAGAGAAGAGTTATCAAATTAGGCGATAAGTTAAAGAAAAAGAAGCCAACCAAGGTGGCTTCTGTCCCAGTCACACCATCTTTGTCTACCGAATCTACATTAACGTCTTCATCGCTTGTTCAACCTACTCCAGTGAAACTCACGCCTTCTGCATCACTCTCCGACGAATCAATCAGTTCAAGGGCTTCATCCAATTCTATTTCCAGCGGGTCTTCTGTAATCGGTGTTGGTCTTGGTCACAATAACTATTTCCAATTTGCTTCCAACAATCAATCTATCTCCCCAATCATTAAACACACTCCAGAGCCAAGGGAGAAAGTCCAACCTCCAAAGGAAAGTTTACAGGAAACCTTCGAGAAGATGTATATCCCACAAGCCAACACACCTCAAGCAACTTTTGACTTGCAAAAAATCAATAAGCATTTGAAGAGCATCAACCTCAATAAGATCTTGGACTCAAGCATCAGTAAACTTGGAAAAAGCTCTGATTCTACTTCTAAAATCGAAAATGAGAGAGAAAGACAAGACCGTTACGATATCCCTCCACCTCCTTACCATTCTTAAGAATTTATTTGTTACGACCGTTATTCAATTCTTGTGTATATTTATTATTTATTAAGCATCATATATCTTATTGATTACGAACATTACTGTAAATACGTTTTGAATTGTTTAGAGTAAACCAGCCTTCGATAACCTGAAATTGATTGTTTTGAAATGGTTGCTGTTTTTGCATTCAAATTAAGCTTCAGAAATTAATTGTACTGTTTTTCCCGATTTGGTTTAATTGTTTACATTTCCAATGAAAGGGGTGCGCACGTACACCGCGCAAGATCATTCTCAGAAAAATCTTTAAAACACACTTGCATTTAAAATGAATTTAATACTTCAATCTTATTTCCAACAAAAAGTGCTTCTGTCGTTCTACTTGCTACAGTGAATATGACGTTTGGTAAATTTGATTCGATCTGTAACCAGACGGCATTCCCGATATGCTCGGTTCTAGGGTCACTTAACGAAACACTGTATTTCTCTCGTGGAATCGTTCCAGTTTGTTACGCTCGTTCAGTTGAATTAGCCAACACGATGATATTCCAAATCGGAAACGCATTTGTTCATTTCGGTGGGCTAGTTATCATGTTGATCATTATTTTCAATATCAGAGCCAAATATACCGCTATCGGACGTACCGAAATGTTATATTTTTCATACCTATTCATTGGTCTTCTTGTTAGTTCTTTAGTGGTTGACTGTGGTGTTTCCCCTCCAAGCAGTGAAAGTTACGCTTATTTTGTTGCCCTTCAAATTGCATTCGCTTCGGCTGTCAGTGCTGCTCTTTTGTTCAACGGGATTCTTTGCTTCCAATACTGGGAGGATGGATCTCGTCGTTCCATGTGGACTCTCCGAATGATTACAATCATTTGGGGAGCTGTCAATTTCATTGTTTGTATTGTCACTTTCAAAGGTTGGAACACCAGTTTGAGTGACCGTAAACCTGAAACATTATTTGTGGTGAGTTACGTGATTAATGCTGCAATTTTAGCTGCCTATGTTATTTCACAGGTTATTTTATCTGCTTTCGCTCTTCGCTCTTACTGGTCTTTGGGTGCTATTGTGCTCGGAGTTTTCTTCTTCGTGGCTGGTCAAATCTTATCTTATGTCTTCAGTCGCAATATCTGTGAAGGGGCCAAACACTACATCGATGGGTTGTTCTTCGGATCTGTTTGCAACATTTCCACTGTAATGATGATTTACAAATTTTGGGACATGATCACCACTGATGATCTAGAATTCTCTGTGGCTAATGTCGAACATGGTGTTCAAGTTTTTGGAGAGGAAGAAAAAAGGCAAAGTGGCTATTACTAGCTTCTTAAAAGTAGTTTAGAAAGCTCATATACTGATGCATTTAGGTTAATTAATGGTTTTTATAAAAATTTGTAGCCATTTTTCATGTTTCATATACTCCATTTTACTTAGCCTCTGGTCATTCTGTCATGAAAAGTTAACATTGGGTGTAAGGGTGTTTACCTCTAATAATAGCATAAACAAAACACGCTCGCACAAAACTTAATATGAATCAAAAATATACTCCATAAATCGAGTTTTTCTAGTCACTTGCCTCTTTTTTGAACACTGTGAACATGTCAACTTCCAGTCCTAGTAATGGAACTGGGGCAACACCAGAAAACGACAAAAGCTTCACTTCATCAATTGGTTCCAATTCTTCACATGCCAAACCTGAATCGGGTAATGCTCCTCCTCCGCCACAAGAAACTGAATCGGCATCGGCCAAGTTGTTGGAGCTGGACAGAATTCAGAACTTCTTGAATAGCGACGCTTCTCTCGATGTGCTTCTTACAAGATTGAAACAAAGCATAACCACTGGAGAAGAGTTCGCAAAGTATATCAAAAAGAGAGCTGTCATCGAAGATGACCACTACAATCAATTGAAGAAATTTGCTGGCCACGCAAGGACAGGTATGAAGAACTCCCCTAAATTAAAGAACGATTCTTTCAGCAATAACTTGGACTCGATCATCGAGTTTGATGAGAAATTACATGGCGTAGGCTCTTCATACGTCACAGCCTTGAATGTCATGTATGATGAATTGAGTTCACTCTGTCAAACCATCACCAGATCTAGAAAAACCATCAAAGATGACGGAAAGAGAAAGGAAAAAGAGTGTATGGATGCTATCTCAGCTGCCGACAAAGCCAAGCAAAAGTATTATCACCTTTGCGATGATTTGGAGAAATTGAAAACTTCAGATTCCAAGAAGTCCTTTTCATTGAAAAATAAAACGGCTGAACAGCAGGAAGACGAATTGCAACGTAAAGTTGACTTGGCAGATCAGGACTTCAAGTCAAAGGTAAGTACCAGTAAAAAATTGAAGGATGAAATTCTCATGGTTCATCGTCCAAACAACTCCAAGAAATTGAAAAATTTAATCTTGGAAACTGACATTGCCTTAAACGTCCAACTTCAAAAATTTGTCACTTGGAATGAAACTTTGATTATGAATTCAGGTGTTTTAATCAGCCCTTTACAATCCAATAAACTTTCAATGAAATCCATGGCCTCCGCCATTGATAACGAGAAAGATTTGTACCAATACTTAATCAAGCATGAAAGAAGCCCAACAAACAAAGGATTAACTCCAGTGGAGTACTCTGTCCATCCATTGTTGGCAAGAAACCAAAAGGCAACATCCACGAAACCATTTCTTAATAACAGTGCCAATAAGGTCAATCATACAAATGTCATCAAGGCAGTTCAATCCCCCAATAATAGTCAGCAATTGAGTTCGCAGAGGTCTCAGAACGATACTCTCAGTACCTCCCCCAATGCAAATGCCAGTGGTTTGTCTATTCCCCAAAACCATTTGACCTCACCTAACCCATCATTCCAAGACACCCAGAGTACTTATACCTATAACTCATTAGACCCAGGAAGTCAACCCAACACCCCTGATTTGAATGGACCAAAATCACTTAATAGCCAGATGAACCATTTCAGTCAACCTACCTTCGGTGTTTCAATCGAGGATGTCATACAATTTGCAGGTATTGATAATGTGCCATTAGTGGTTAAGAAATGTATTGAGGTGGTCGAAAATCACGGTTTGGACATCGAAGGCATATACCGCACTAGTGGTAACAAGGCAACGGTTCAACACTTAAAGGAGTCAATTGATCAAAAATTCACAAACTACTTATTGATTGGAAATAATATTGACCCGTCTAACGTATTGGATGCTGATATATATTGCGTGGCATCTTTATTGAAAATTTACTTCGCTAGTTTGCCTGAACCATTGTTGACTGGTGAGTACTATCAATCCTTTATCGAGACTGTCAAATCATTGGATGAGACATACATTGCCAAAAAATTACATCATTTGGTCTACAATTTACCAGATGGTGCTTATTTCACATTAAGAGCATTGATTTTCCATCTAAATACCGTGGCATCCAATGAACATCTTAACAGAATGTCTGCCAAATCCCTCTCTATAATTTGGGGTCCAGCAATCTTAAACGATAACTCAATGAGTCCTCAAGATTTGAGTTATAAGAGTAAAGTTGTTGAAGAATTAATGCTTATAGCCAACGAAATTTTCGATACCGATGAGTGATTTACCGTTTTATGTTTGTTCAATCTACCAGAGATTTCACGTTTATATTATACATTTCATTAGTACATTAAATACGTAGGCTTGTTAGAGGAAGTACTAGAGTTCCCATTTTCCCGTATACTCTTAGAAGTAGAGCTTTGATTACCGTGATTGCTGTGGTTGCTATTAGTTCCAAAATTGAAGCGAGGAGGTTTTGATATCTTGTGATTGTGTAGACTTTTGGTTTTCAATGAGTTTCTGTATGCCGATTCTTTCTCTTGGTTCTTTGCTTCTAATTCTTCGAGTTCCTTTTGCTTTTCTAACTTCTCTTGCTCCAAAAGCTTGACGTAATCTTCATCGCTTATTCCTAGAAGATGCCTTCTGATGTCTTTGAGCTCTATTCTTAGCGACTCGTGAAATTCAGGTGAGTCAATGATCTTCTCTTGGATATCCTTATCCACAATACTCAAGAGACTGTTCTGGCCAGGATGGGATTCACGTTTCTTCACGTCCTTCCCACCTGCCATGTGCTGGTTGATAATCTCCCCCTGTATGAGAGCACCCATTTTCCCCTTGTTTTTCATAAGTATGGAAGGGTCATTTTTAACCTTGTTTTCAACCATTAGTTTCAACTTGAGCATCAAATTATTATGAGTTTCTGATTGTTTGAAGTCCTCCAACAACTGCTTCCGTTGGCCATCGAAAGATCCGTTCTTCTTGTAAACGTCTATGAGCTGTTTTGGGTCGGTCACCTCCTTTTCAGTCATGTTTAAGTGATTATAGTGTTGTTGTTTTATGAGATTGAAACTATCTCATTTTTCGAATAAATGTGCGACTATCCCCATCTTCTTCTGCTAATTGCATCTGCCATACTAAATTAATCAGACGCCATAAATGTCTCAGTTTGAAGCAACCACTGGCTTCAATCGTTCAGCGGGTAGATCACATCTAGATACATCCCCAAATAATACTCGTCATAAACGACTGAAGCCCAATTATGACAGGCCTCTTAATGATGACAAAGTTGATATCATAAGGAGCCGCGTCTATGGCTTCATTGATAGTATCTTGAACGGGACGAAGTTGGGCGCTGGATACGAATCTTGCTACAGGGATGTCGAAACCCTCTGTCTGGTGAAACATATGGAACGAACCAAACTCAGTGATACTTTGAAGAGTAGGATCGATGAGTATTATGCCAGTGAGTTCTTGCCACAATTGGAGGCCTCGTTCCAAGGCGATTCAACGGCTATATTGAATTCTTTTATCTCCCATTACAACGTGTACTTTGGCAAGCTCAATCTTCTTAGAAAGATTTTTCTATACCACGAAAGAACATACTCAAAGAGACATCCATATAAGCAAATGGTGTTGGAGTACGGGATGCTGCTTCTTCAAAAACTGTTTTTCCCAAACGACGACGAAGTCATTGAAACACGCATTGCCCCAAACAAGGTATCCATCAGCATAACTCTCGGTCATGAAGATGCCCGATTGACAAATTTGTCTCAAACAGTTTTCAGTTCGTACTTCTCGGTGCAAAACGTCAACTGGAAAGCTTTGAACGACGGACAACCAGAACCACACGCTGTCATTGCCAAAGAGTTTCTTTCAATCGCCAAAAAATGCATCGTGGATGATTGCAAGAAACTAGAAAAGGCATTGGATGACCACTGCGTCCTGTGCTGGTCGAGCTTCGCAAGGAACTGGAAGTCTGATTACATCATAACTGCATTTAAAGTCATATCACATACATCATCATACTTTCAGGCTTGTGGATTCCCAGTCAGGTTCGTTCAATCGCTCCTCCACAGGCTAAAATGGAGTCTTTTATTTCAAAACTTTAGCTCCGTCATGAATAAAGAGCTAGCGCCCCTCATTGAAGATCAGATACTGAGAGACCTGTTCATGGAATTGTCACTTTTGGTAAAATTGTGCCACCAAGCTGAACGGGACTCTGCTCTCCTGCTTCTACCTCAGCTCATCTTATCTTGGGGCAGGGTTTTAGGTGATAGACTTCAAGAAGTTATCGATTCCCACAGAGACCAGTCTTCCATGCCGAAGCTAATCCATAAAATGTCCAACTTTATCAAGTTTTTCCTGGAAGTACCTTCTAAAATCTGCAATGAAGGGTCCCAACTCATCTACAACACTTCAATGATCCAGCCTGTCCCGGAGCCCGGAGATCAGGATAAGTTTAATTTCGAGCTACGTAGCTCGGTTAGCAAAGTATTGCTATTGAAGAAAAACAATTTGTTCGTCATCACTCAGCTCAGCAAGTACTGTGACTCCAATTTGAGATCTATCATACAACCTGATGCAGTGGACCAATTTTTCGCAGAGGTGAGCGAGGTCTTCAAAGTGATTGGAAACAAACTCGACTTTTTAGCCATTTATAAGAAAGACCTCTCTAGAAGATTGTTACAAGGACGTTCCAAGAGTCTAGCACTCGAGAAAGAGACGGTTCTGAAAATCACAGATATAGTTGGTGAAAACGATGATACCGCTGAATTACTTGGAATGTTTGAGGATCTTCGTATGTCAAAGAGCAATTACGATCACTTCAAGCCTATTGAGGAAGAATTTGACATTGAATTCAGTGCTTTAGTTCTCGACAAGCGTTTCTGGCCGGAGGTTCCTAAAAATGATTTTGAACTTGTTCTTCCCGATAAATTGCAAAGAGTTTTGCAACAATTTGATGGGTTATACAAGTTGCATAATTCTAGACACAAAGGAAGGGTATTGGATTGGTCTAGTTATAATCTTCATCAAATAACGACGGAAGTACAGTTCAAAAATTGCCATAAGGATTTGCAAATTAACTTGTTGCAGGCTTCTGTTCTCTTTCTTTTTGGCGACAAAGACCGCTGGAAATTTGAGGATATCGCAACTGCTACGAACATTGAGCATAAGTTGTTATCAAATGTGTTGGCAAGCTTGACCACGGACAAATACAAGATCTTGTTATATGAGCCAAAGGAATCGGAGTACGCATTCAATGACGATTTCAACGATAAAGCTACCAAGATTCGACTCCCTCTTTCGAAAGGAGCCGTCTCCACATCCACTGTTTCGGTCGTGGATCCTGTCATTGAAAGAATAACTGCCAACAGAGACTCAGAGATCCGTTGTACTATAGTCCGAATCATGAAATCGCATCAAACATTGCAATATTCGGAGCTTCTAGCGAAGACCATAAAAGCGATTGAAAACAGAGCCCCCGTCACGATTCAAGATGTCAAAAAGAACGTGGAACACTTAATAAGTGCTGAGTACGTACAGAGACGAGCAGAGCAATTCGTTGTCTACATCCCATAGATTTACATATAGGAGAACAAAGAAGTCTATTTACTATATACGAAATAACATTAATTTAAACTGGAACTTCTTCAGGGTCTGGGTTGTATTCCCAGTGGCTACCGAAGTAAGGGATCTTGGTGTAGAAGGTGTTCTTAAACAATGGGATACCATCGGTGAAAGTAGCAATACCTGCGGCAACGGCAACACCCCAAACAGTCAAGTTAGGAATGTAGTTTCTGAGGAGTGGGGCATTCAAACCAGAAAGATGCTGGACAGTTTTGTAGGCAGGGCCTCTGACGTACTAGAGGGTTAGTAGAAGTTGGTAGATGCAGATTTTCGGTTGTACATACGGAAACCATGACGATGCAATAAAGTAGTAATAAGTGTTTAGATGATTTTTGATATTCGCATTGAGAATTAGTATTGCTAGACTGCTATTGGCTGGGGGACCTGTCACGTGACCCCTTTTCAAATATGGTGTCAAAGGTCGACACTTTGGCTACGTAGGGGATGCCTTCTATAGATGTGCTGGAAGATGCTGGAGGATGTGTTGCAGTGTGTCTTCTACGTGTTGTTTGTATGCATGTATTAACTCCTAGTCCTAATATACACGGGATGACTCGGAGGCCTCATTGAGACAATAAATAAGTCAGTCTAGTTATCCACTCACTAGTATTTTCGGTATTCACGTACTCCCATCTGATGAATCTCCTGAGGAGGAGTCCTGACGATTTTTCTTTATGGGGAGGTTTGCTCTTGTTCTTTCCTTCCGCTTACTCAGTGGTTGTACATCACTTGAACTAAGTGATGGACCGCCACGTAACACCTGGTACATTTAACAGGCATCTGGCTGGGAAACGATGAAGTCAATGGTTTGTCCAACGGTCTTCAAAGTGTCGGCTTCGTGATCTGGAATTTGGATGTTAAATTCGTGTTCAAGTTCCATGACAACTTCCACGACGTCCAATGAGTCCAAGCCCAAATCGTTAATGAAAGAGGTTTCGTCAGTAATTTCCTTATTCTTTTCAACGACCTTTTCGTATCCTTCTAACAATTCCAAGATTCTTTCCTTAGCAATGTCTCTAGTTAAAGCAGGGAATCCAGCATAGGTACGGATGAGCGATGGCTTGAAAACGGCCATGTTGTTTGGCATCATTGGTTTTCTGGCAGCATTGCTGAGAGGACTTCTCAAGGCTCTGGCAAAAGTAGCTCTAAACATTTTCAGGGTGGTAATTGATTTTTGTAATTGTAATAAATACTTTATTTAAATCAGTTTTAAGTGGATAAAAAATTGTCGTCTCAAAAACAAAAAGTTTCGCATTTTGAAAAACGAAATTCCTCTCAAAACACCCAGACACTTTGGTGAACAAAATTATTTCAATTTTTTCAACTAACAGAAAGTTTCGATAACCAAATCCCAATATCATGTTCAAATCCTTGGTGAGAGGTTTCAGACCTCTCGTTAGTTGTACTAATACTATGGCCAGAGTCAATCCTGTTACACCTTATTTTGCATCTATCCGCTCCACGAGCCCAGTCATGAAAGGGTTCGAAAACTTGTTACAACAGAAACGTTACGCTACATTGAACCAAATCAAATCAGGTAAACAAGGTAAACCCAACAAACCATTCATATCCAAGTCACCGGATTTGGAAACCAACCCTTTCAGAAAAGGTGTTGTGTTGAGAGTCATGATTGTTAAGCCAAAAAAGCCAAATTCAGCTCAAAGAAAATGTTGCCGTGTTAGATTAACAAATGGTAAGGTGGTGTCATGTTTGGTGCCAGGTGAAGGTCATAACTTACAAGATCACCATATAGTCTTGGTAAGGGGTGGTAGAGTTCAAGATTTACCTGGTGTTAAATATCGTTTGGTGAGAGGTGCTTACGATTTGGCAGGTGTTGCTAACAGGGCCACATCAAGATCCAAATATGGTGTTAAGAAGCCAAAACAGTAGAGCTCTATATACTAAATCAACTTGTAAATACACAATTCGAAGAAACCAATCTATTGTAATCATAACGTACATTTTAAAACAATTTATCTATTCATTAGATCAAACCCTGCTGAATTCAAATCTTTTACCACTGGCGGTCTTTCTGTTATCAACAGCTTTACCGTCATCGTCGACATTTTCAGGCTTGGCTCTGTTCAAAATCTTCAAAAATTCTTTAACTCTGAATCTCATTCTTGAATGCATGTAAGCTTTTGAACACTTGATGTGGTAATGGAAATAGTTTCTGAAAAATTGAATATGAGAAATACAGTTTTCTCTTCTGTCCCCTTTGACAAGATGTCTTGGGAAAAGGACAAAAGTAACATAGCCCTTGTTTTCATTATCGAGATTAGATTTTTGAACAACACCTTGAATATCTAATGGGGGTTCTTTATGAGAATACAACACTTGCGGAGCAGTTTGAACTGATCTCTTTCTAGCATCAACAAACTCTTGCAAGAATACTTTACCGAAAATCTTATCGGTTTCATCTTGGAAAGTGGTAGAAAAAATAACGGTAACTCTGTCGAAAGATGGTTTGATGTAGATGCTTTCTTCAGATCCACGGTAATTGATGACTAAGATGTTTTCATTTTGTAAGTCCGCTTGAACTTCTTCCGAGTAAGTGTTGGAATTGGCATATTGAGCTGCCAATTCGTCATATCTGTTGAAAGCTTGTTCAAAAGCTGCGGCAATTGAGTGTCTTTTCAAAAACGACAACTCTTCAATGACTTGTAATTTTGTTTCTTCAGACTCATTGACGAGAACGCTGGTATTCAATACGATCGAGTAATTGTATCCACTTTCGATATCGCTTCCAGTTAATATACTTAAATAAGAAGAATCGAATTTGGAGTACTTGGAGTTCAAGTAATCAACCACCCCGTATTTAACCAAATCATCCCAGCATTTCACGTATATGGATACCAACACTAAGTCCTTATTATCAGGGAAGGTAGAGATATGATATGTGGTGAAATCGAAATCAGTGACAATTCTGTCCAACGATTTACCGCCTTCTGAATCTGAAAAGAGTTTTTCAGTCAATGTCTTTTGAATCAACAAGTTATTTTGTTCAATCTGCAACATTGTATTCCTATGTATCTGATTATGTGATACTTGTATATATAAAACGACTTGTTATGATCAATTGCCCAGATTTAACTTGCCAGTAACTTCTCCTTTAGCTCATACATTTTGTTGTTCAAATCGATTGAGGATTGGAGCGCACGCACGTGACCTCTCACTTGCTTCAATATTTCAAGATACTTTCTAATCAAACTACTATGATTGGAATAAAATCTATATTTCCACGTTTACTTCGTAAAGGTAAAAGTCAACCAAAACTATATAACATAAATGATTATGTAACAGTCATAAAATGAGATAATATCATCAGATAAGTAAGTTAAAGGAAAAGAATATCTCCTAAATATATGCAGTAAATAATTCGAAAACTTCGTTAAAGATATGGCGATTAGCTTAACGAGGTCTTCTGTTGGTACCAGGTAGGCCACCTCTGTGAAGTGGAGGAGCATTGACCTTACCTTTCAATAATGACTGAACATTTTCTCTACCAGTATTTCCTAACACTGGAACTGCACCTGGCACGGGTACTTGGTTTTTTCTAACAGAAGCTGAAGAAGGTGCCTTCTTTGAACTATTTGATCTGCTCAATTGTTTGCGTTCCTTCTCCTTCTCTAAGTTTTCAACCTTAGCATGGACAATGTCTCCCATATGAGGATCAACATCACGGTATTTTTGCAACCACGGGTGGTTAAGTAAAGCGTCATAAGACGGTCTCATATCTGGATTTTTATTCAAGCATGACTTTACAAAATGTTGTGCCTCTTTGGAAAATCTCTTGGGGTCCAACTTTGGTGCATCGCCATCGACAATTGCACTCAATTGTGAGAATATATTGTCGTAAGTTTCCGATGGGTAAGGATAACAACCCGAAGAAATTTCCAACAAGGTGAGGCCCAATGACCAAATGTCGGATTGAGTTGAATATGTAGCATCATCGGGGTTGGCGGATTTTATCCTTTCTGGCGCCATATAAGATTGGCATCCAATGTTAGTTTTAGCTAACGAAGCAACTAAGTTACCACTAACACCAAAATCACAAAGTTTAACTTTACCTGCGGTGTTTATCAAAATATTTGTTGGCTTCACGTCTCTGTGAATAATGTTGTGTACATCCTTTAATTCTTTCAATCCTCTGATGACACATTCAGCAACGTAAGCTAAAGAAGCTTCCTGTTGAAAACCGACATCCTTTTCATAAACCTTGTCAAGTGATCCACCATCCATATGTTCAATACACATGTACACAGCACCTTCGACGAAAAAGGCACCATAGAAATCGACGATATATGGAGAGTCACACTTATGTAAAATTTCCAATTCCATTAAAATTTGAGTGAATTTGGTTTCATCCAATTCTAATCTGACTTCTTTCATTGCCATAGTGACTCCAGTTGGTTTATGTAAAACCTTAGAAACAGTACCGTAATTACCATGGCCGATCTCTTCCAAGAATTCCAATTCATCGATGGATATTCTGAAGGACGATCCTGACGAAAAATCAACACCTTTAGAATGCAAGGAAGCTTTACCTGAGAAATTAAGACAACCCGATTTGATATCAACGTATTTAGAATAATTAGCAAAAAGGCCTTGTAGTTGAGGTTTCTTTGAGTCAGCTTGGGTGTTATTGGCTAAGTTGAACGGACTGTCGTCGATGCCCTGAGAGGAGGTGGAGGAGGACAATGAAGAAACATTAGACATATCGCTGGAGGTCCCATTATTGACATCATTCAAATTCAATTTAAAATTGGGTTTCCTTTTCCGGTCCGATAATTTCCTTGGAATGGCGGGTGAGTTATTACTTTCTTGGGGAGTTTGATCCTCCAGAGATTTTGGAGTGTTTTCGTCGGAGGTAATATCGCCGATGTTCATTTTTAAGCCACCTCTTCTTTGAGCCAATGACGGCTTTTTAGACAACTCAAAAGGGGCGTTTCTTTGCTTCTCGGGAGACAAGGGCATGCGAGAAAGCATTTGAGGAGGAATCGGAGTATGGGGAGTATTTGAATCATTGTTTTGAAACATGTAGCCCGAAGGATTGCCGTTTGAACTAGGCGAAGGAACAAGATCAGCATCACCAGCGTCGTTCTGAGATAGAGAACGGACGTTGTGAGGAAGCAATGGAAGAGGTTTCAGGGGGTAGCCACCACCATTTTTACTGTCGACTGATTCACTGGAGACGTTTCTGAGGGTCAGGCCAATGTTAGGAGCAGAAATGGATTGATTCGGGAGATCTTGTAAGTTGATGGAAGGTGTTGGGGGAGGTTTGTTTGCTCTTTTCTGTTGGAAAGCCATGATTCTAGCCTGGATGTCACTTGATAATTGATGAGAGCCAGAGGAAAGGGGAGGGGACAGAGACATGTTTGGCTGAGATTCAGTTGCTCTTGGGGATTTGATGGAGAGGTTATCGATGGCGCCAACGACCGAGTCGTCATTGTTTGGGCTGTGATGTTCAGGCATGATGCAACTAGCAAGTGGGATGAATTAAAGGAATGACTGACTAACTAGAGGAAGGGTAAGACTAACACAGGAGGGAGACCCTTAACATAGGGGGAAATTTGGGGGGAAATGAAGGAAATAAACAGTTTGAGACTGGCAAGAATGAAATGAAATGAGAAGAAGTTTCCTACTTTATCAACAAGGTTGAATAATTTATTGAGCAGAAGTGACGAGGATATGTCAACAATAAATCAATTATTGAAAGAAGAAGGATTACAAATGTGAGCAATGAAGATTTATATCGAGGAAAGGGACTGAGAAAAAAAAACAAGTGAAACAAGTGAAACAAGGCAATTTTTAAGTGGAAATGCGCACACAAAGATCAATCTCCATCACTCAGCGTTACAAGCAAATAACCAGATGAGGGCGAAAAATGGCAATCGGGTGAAGAGGAATTTATTAAGGCCGACTCACGTGATTCTGGTGGGAATGTACATAGTATATGTAGACTAGGCAAGACAATCGTGAGACGATATTCGGGGTTTGTCCGCAATAGCAACCAGTATAGGGCCGATGTCACTAGCAATCAAATTAAGTTTAGATGATTCAGCTGGGTGCAATGCTGAGCAACAGGCTGGAGTGATCTGGAGCAGCATATGCCCCTTGCAGAATGTTCATAGAGAAAATGTCGTTAAGTATGCAGCGTTCGTCAGCGCACGGCGACTATCTGAAGTCCGTGTCAGAGAATGGCATGGTTAGCGAGTGCTAGTCGATTTAGTCGATTTGTCGATTTCTGGTTTGTGGGTGGACGTAGATTTTGGGTTGAAGTTGGTTTATGGGTGGACGTAGATTTGTGGGTGGACGTAAAAGTGGGTTGAAGTTGGTTACTTGGTTGATGGTCGGTGGATGGATGTTTCAGTATAAGGGCACGTGTGGTTGGTGTGGTTTCTTCTGGTTATGGTTGTCGCAACAGTGTCTCAGACTGCATTGTGGTCTGATAAATGAAAGCTACGGTTTCACGGAGCGTATTTGAGCTATTCAAATTACCGAGATGCTTATACCAGTATAATAGAGCGTGAATTGGAGACTGGATTTGCTACGGACTATAATCATTGGCTTATCTGTGGGATGAGATGAGCGAAACTGAATATAGCATGGGGAAACTGGCTATAGCATGGAGCGAAACCGGCTATAGCGTATCGCTAAGACTATTTGAAGCGAAACCGACTCTACAGTTATTCTTCATTGCAAGTGAGCTGCTAAATTTTGCACTGATTGCGAAAAACCAGTCAAAACTTATTTGTATCGAGCTAGTTGTTGAACAAATCCGGTTCCTTCAGATATGAAGTGCATTCGTATTGAATATTCCGCCGAAACATGTTTGATTCTAGAGTCGGCGCACGTAGAGATTCTCCGAGAAGTGTATTTCATAGAATGCTTATCAGAGCTCAATTGCTCTTGAAGCTGCGAAATTCAAAGAGCAACTGCAAAAATGCTTTACAGTGTGTTATCGGGGAGTTGAACTGATCCTAGTTTGCGATTGCCATCATATGGAAGGAGTATTTTTGAAAGTATTTCGAATAGCTTTTTTGTACTACTGTTTGTGCTTCTATCCTGGCTCTTCTCGTTGGCCGTGGATTTGCTGGAATATCCAGAGTGATTCTTCGCTTCTAGTCTTTTCCATACTGAGTGTGTCTGGTCTGTACCATACTGAGTGTGTCTGGTCTGTACCATACTGCGACTGTCTAGTCTCTGCATCGGGAGTATTTGGCAGATAATATTCAGCCGTGTGTTACAAGAATAGCTTTGTATTTGACCTCAAGCCATTTGTTAGCTGTGTCAGCCCCAGTAAAAACACGGCTTATTCTGATTGGAGTAGGTCATCATTTCAACAAAAAGTAGTAGTCTGATTAAGAAGATTCCCAATGGCACGAGTGTAAATTTAGTATCAGCCAAATCTTCATCTCATCGCAGCCAAATCTCAGCCAAATCTCAACCAAATCTCAAATATTAATCTCCACTAAATATCAACTGCAAATATTAATCTCAAATAAATACCAGCACCAACACTTATCACAAATAGACAGAAATCTAGTCGAGACTCATACATTCCCGATCTTATCACTACCAACAACACCTATTTTCAACCACAAGCTGCATCTCATATCACAAGCAATAACGTCTCATATCATAAGCAACCATCTGTACCAATATCTAATAGGAAACCATAAGCAAACACCATATTCACTCCATGCCCCAGAATGCCAGCTCTCTAAGAATCCAAATCAACGACTATGACACGTACCAGACCAGTCCTTCCCAGCTTGACGCGTTGGCGCCTTCAGTGACTCAGGTTCCAATCATCAGAATCTTCGGCTCGTTGCTGATACCCTCCCAACCTTCACTCTCCTACAACGTCTTACTTCATGTCCACAACTACTTCCCCTACGTGTTTGTGGACTGCTTCGAACAGGACATCTCGGTGCTTTCGTCCGACAAGTACTTGCTAGACATTACTTGCTATTTGGAGGAGAAACTTCACCAGTCGTTCCAGAAAAGCGGCTCAACAAACTCGGACGACGATTCCAACGGCGAATCTGACGAGGACCCTGAACAGCTCTTAGATGACATGGCCCTTAAAAAGCGAAAATTCATCGCGAGTGTCTCCATTTGTAAAGCCACCCCAATCTACGGCTTCCAAGTGGGCTACAAACTCCTCTATAAGATCTCGTTTCTCCTGTCCCGTCACAAGACGCGCTTCACCAGATTATTTCATGACCGCCAAATCATCTTCGAGGCTGCTAAGCCTGGCGGATCCGAAAAGATCCGTCGCCGAAGAATTCCTTTGGTATATGAGTCCCATATCCCCATGTCTCTACAATTTTTGGCTGACTTTAATCTCTACGGATGTGGCTGGATGGACTTGGCTGGCTGTTTGTTCAGGACTCCCGTCTTCAACACAGAAACTGCTGCTTTCAATGACTTAGGGCAGCTCAAGGCTTTTTTGAAACCCTTGGTCAAGTCTGATAACTTGTTGGCCCCGGAAAAGTTTCCCAGAATCGGCCGTTCCCTCCTCGAGTTGGACATCGACACAAGAGCCATCTTGAACAGAAACAAAATCTCCGTCAGAGATATCCATCACGACTTTTCCCAGCTTAAAGCCAATCTCAATCCCGTCTCTTCCTCTGATTCCAATTCTCAGATTCACATATCCTCCTTGCAAGACGTTTACCAGGATTTGAGGTACCAGTGTCAGCTCCGGAACGCTTCCCAAGACTTCCTCATATCTCAAAAGGGAAACAGCAAGTCAGTGGGGTCTGGCTCTACAGCTTGGCCAAATCAATCAGAATTGGATGAGTTGTTGGAATACGTGGTCAAGTTGAATAAGCCAGCTGCATCGTATGATCCTGATTCTTACTATACCAAATTCTTGAAGCCACCTCTGAAAACTTTCGACTTGTTCCCTACATGTTTTGAGTCCATGAACCAACAAATCGCCACGTTGATATCCGATCCTGGCGTTGATACACTCAAATGGGAAAGATACGAAGATGTTTTCACTTCCCAGCTGTTTTCACCAATCTCTGACGAAAGTCCATCTCAAAAAGTCCAAGTCACCCAAGAACCACGAAAACATCCTGAAAATGGAATTTCTCGTCTTGATAGTCTTTTGAAAATGAGCTTCAACTCTAACTTTTCAGATACTGACTCCAACAACGAAGCAGATTTCACAACTGCAGATAATGATAACAATGATAATGACAATAATAATAAGAATGATAATAATGTTAATAATGTTAATGAAAATAATGACAATCCCCAAAAACCTCATGTCGACACAAGCATCATGAGAGAACTCACTCAACGGAACGCCAAACGGTCTTTTTCACAAATGTCTTTCATTGGCGAATCGCCAAACAATTCGATCCTAGGTTCCAAGGTACAAGTTCCCAGCTCCTTCGATGGTTCTTATACGCAGAACATAAGCAAGTCGTCACCAGCGTTTGATTATCCTGACACTGAGGGAAAGACAGTATACGAAATAATGAAACCCGACTCCCTAAATAAAGACAGTTTCTCGCAAACGTTTCACGATCTCAACCTCATAAAGGTCAACTATCCTGACCCTTTTTACAGCAGAAAGTCCGACTTTCCGGCTAAACCTTTCATGTTCGCTAACAAGAAAATCGTGGTCCCGTGTCAAGATATCAGCTCTGCTGAGCCATTCGATCCAGGTGGAATATCCTCATTAATATCCGACGAAGCCAAAGCAGACTTTTCATCCGTGTCCAAAAAACCGAAGGCTTCAGTGAGGAATCTCAGTGTCTGGCAATATGCGTTGGCCCCACCCAGCAAGGAAGATATACGGCATTGGGTTGATGTTGAACAAGACAAACAGAAACGGAAAAAAGGAAAATTCAAGTCTCAAGTTGAACTAGGAATCACCCAAACCAACGAATACAAGTACTCTTATCAGTCCGATAACGTTAGTAGAAATCCCAATACTTTCATCCCTTTGACCAATTTTTACGTGGAAACACACGTCAATACCACAGGTGAAATGGCTGCAAATCCCGAGTTCGACCCAGTGTCCATGATCTTCTACAAGTTTGATGACACCAACAACATGTTCCAGAGAGATGGAATTGCAACTTTGGGCATTTTAGTTTTCGTTGAAGAAAAGAACGAGAACCCCCAACTAATCAAACAACTCAAAAGAGCAGCTGATTTTCTCGATAATGAAGAAATCACCAAAATTGAAACATTCTCCAACGAAGAAATCATGGTGAAAAGACTATTGGAACTAGTGGAAACTTTTGACCCAGATATCCTATCTGGATATGAGATTAACTCATCCAGTTGGGGATACATAGTTGAGAGATTCAAGAGTGTCTATGATATGAACCTTTTATTTGGTTTGAGTCGTTGCAAATACAAAAGTAATGGTAAGTTTGGTGATATCTGGGGCTACAGACACACCTCAACGTTAAGAATCAACGGAAGACATCTACTCAACGTCTGGAGAGCTTTGAAGTCAGACTTGCAACTTACGAGTTATTCTTTGGCAAATGTCGTATACCAATTATTGCATAAGACTCTACCACATTATTCGAATTTACAACTATCTCAATGGGTTCTTGAAGGTAGTTTTCTGGAATTGCTCATGGTGCTCAAATATTATCAGAAAAGGGTATCGCTTGCTTTGAAGATCTTGGATGTTCAAGAGGTTGTGGTGAGAAATGTTGAACAATCAAGAATCATTGGAATTGATTTCAATTCTAATTTCTATCGAGGGTCACAGTTCAAAGTAGAATCAATTTTGCTTAGAATTGCAAAGCTGGAGAACATTGTTCTAAATTCCCCTTCCAAACAACAGGTCCATGACATGAGACCCATTGAGTGTCTCCCATTGATCTTAGAGCCAGATTCCAATTTCTACAAATCGCCAATGGTGGTTTTAGATTTCCAATCACTTTATCCATCAATCATGATTGCTTACAATTACTGTTATTCAACGCTTATAGGTAAGTTGAATGGATTCAAGAATATCAAGAACGATATGGGCTATTTGAAACACCTTAATCTCGCACCAGGAATGGTTGATTTCATCAGGGAAAACGGAGGAGTCAATCTTTCACCCAATGGGTACATTTTCGCCAAGAGTACAGTGAAGAAGTCGATTTTAGCCAAAATGCTCGAAGAGATTTTAGACACACGTATAAACATTAAGAAGATGATGAAATATTTCAAAGACGACAAGGAGTTAATCAAGTTGTACAATTCGAGGCAATTGGCGTTGAAACTCATTGCCAACGTCACTTATGGATATACGTCTGCTACATTCAGTGGTCGAATGCCCAACTCGGATATAGCTGATTCCATTGTGGCTACAGGGCGAGAGATTCTTTCCAAGTCCATTGAGCTAATTGAGAATGGTGATTATGGAGCCAAAGTCATTTACGGAGACACTGACTCGTTATTTGTATACTTCCCGGGGAAGCAACGATCAGAAGCGTTTGAGCTCGGCCAGAAGATAGCAGACTTCATCACGGGCCAGTTTCCTGACCCTATTCTCTTGAAGTTCGAAAAAGTGTATCATCCTTGTGTTCTATTAACGAAGAAACGGTATGTTGGATACAGTTATGAGTACGAGGACCAGATCAAGCCCAAGTTTGATGCCAAAGGGATCGAAACTGTGCGGAGAGATGGGATTCCAGCACAGGCCAAGATGGTGGAGTCAGCACTTCGAATTCTATTCGAAAGTCAGGACTTGTCGCAGGTGAAGAGCTATGTTTTGGGCCAATTTGGCAAGATCTTGGTCAACAAGGTGGCCATCAAGGATTTTTGTTTCGCCAAAGCCGTCCGACACGGCACGTACAAGAACGAGAAATACCTACCGCCTGGAGCTGTGATTGCACAACGAAACGTCAAGAAAGACCCTCGAAGCGAGCCCCAGTATAAGGAAAGAGTCAAGTACGTTGTGGTAAGAGACGTGACCAAGACACGGGTCAAGGACCGAGTTGTGACACCGGAGGAGTTCATTGACTCGCATGGCAGTTCGAGTCCAATGGAGCTTGACTACGAGTACTACATCACACGAGTGCTTGTGCCACCGTTGGAGCGTGTGTTCAATTTGATCGGTGCAGACTTACAGTCGTGGTACAAGGAATTGCCAAAAGTGGGCCGAACCAATGCCCCGGCACAGGGCCACGACATCGTGCAAAGCAGATTTATTCGGACCAACAGGTGCTTGGGCTGTGGCCAGGAGCTTAATCGAGCCGGAGACAGAATGCAAATTTGCAGCCAGTGCGCCAGAAAAGAGTTGTGGTTGGCCAATGACACGCTCCGGAAAGCCAGGCTGCTGGCGCTTCGTGTGGCCGAGCTTGCGGCCAGCTGTGCGCAGTGCGTTCTGTCCAACTTCGGTGCTCCGGGCACGGCCAGCACGGGTTTGGCCGACCAGTGCCGGAACAACGATTGCGTGGTGTACTACAGCAAGAGCCGGAGCCAGACTTTGGCGAGAAGGCACGAGGCAGAGAAGGCATTGGTTTTGAGTGAGCTACTGTGGTGATGGAGTACTTCACCGAGAGATGTTGAAGATCCAGCAGAAGGCATGTGTCCACGACTGGAGGATGGTTCTGATGGAGTTGTGAAGTCAGTATTTCATTGACAGAGAACGGAATTCAGTCAACGGAGTTCAGAAGATCATTCAGACGCCGTTGAAATCAACTAAACCAAAGTCGATATTTCCGAATTCCAGCGGATGAAGAGATTAACCTGGATTCGGCATCCTTACCAAGCGGACTAAAGGTATTTAGCTATCAGGCGATGAAACATCTATGTCTGGAGGTCTAGATCAACTTCAGTCTGGTGCTTATTCAATTTCCAGCATTTGGCATACTGGGGAACGAATATGGCTGTTGGTGGACTAAAAGTGCTAACTAAATGGGAAACATCAAATCAAGACCCTACATAAACCACAGCCTGTGACTACTGGCTCCAACCATCCCATTTTGACTATGTAGCTGTATATTGCAGTCTAATTATTGCAACTCGTAACTTATATTGCAACTTGTAACTTATATTGCAACTTGTAACTTATATCGCAACTTTTAACTTGTATCGCAACTTGTGACTAATATTGCAACTTGTGACTTATATTGCAACTCTGTAATGACATTTCCAACTTCATCAATTTTTGTCAAATCCAATTTTTCAGTCTCAGTTTCTAAAAATTCCCCAGGATGCAAATTCTCGCCGAAATTTTTATTAACCGCCGACTAGTTTTTCCCTTTTTCAGTCCACATCATCATCAATTCATCCGAGTCTCACGCTTTTAAGCCGTTGGAAGTGAATCAAGTGACGTGTCGACTGCTCTCTTACTGAATCATCCGGAGATCTGTGATTGTTGATCCGCTGGTTCCATAATTCAAACACTTATTCCATAATCATTTAATCATTTAATCTCAAATCTTTTCTCATCATGACAACTCCTCCAGAAACAAAGCCCGACGGCAAGATCGTGTCCGTGCAAGAAGTGTTCTTCTACATCCCAAACCTCATTGGATACTGCCGTGTTTTGACGGCTCTCTTGTCATTTGTGCTCATGCCAAACCACCAGATTTATACTCTCATCTTCTACGGGATTTCTGGCTTCCTCGACGCCTTTGATGGCTGGGCCGCCCGTAAATACAACCAAGGCACCAGATACGGCGCCGTTCTTGACATGGTCACCGACAGATGTGCCACCACGGCACTCACATGCTACTTGTGTGTGATATACCCTCAGTACTGCTTCATCTGGCAGTCTTTGGTTTCATTGGATTTGGCTTCTCATTACATGCACATGTACGCCATGATGTCCTCGGGCCTGGCCTCCCACAAGAACGTCGACAAAAAACAGCTGAAGTTGTTGGCGTTGTACTACAACAATAGAACCGTGCTTTTCATCGTGTGCTTGGTCAATGAGCTCTTCTACGTGGCCGTCTACTTGCACTACTACGACTTCTTCTGGTTCGGCACCGTGTTGGCCTGGTTGAGTGCTCCGCTCTGGTTGTTCAAGCAAATTGCCAACGTCGTCCAGTTGAAAAACGCCGCCTTGATGTTGGCCATCATCGACGCCAACGAGCGCTCCGCTAAAAAGGACTAAGTATATATTAATAATATGAAACTCACATTAGCTGCCGTATCTTCTCTCTTTTGCTCATATTTCCAATGGGTGTCTTGTCTCCTGACATTACTTATTCTTCGTGAATGCTGTCGTGGTTCACAATGAACCCATAATCGGCTTCTTCTGCCGCTCGCTTGTTCAAAATCGCTAACCCGGCCTTCGAATGCTGCTTGAACTCATCAACTGGTTGGAGATCCTTCATTTCCCCTGAAAAATTCTGACATTCGTTACCCATCCTGTCCTCTAGCTCAAAACACTCCCTCAATAAAACCAAGTTCAAAGACTTCTTCAGACCCGTTATACTGAGGTATAAGAACTTCAAAAAAGTGTTGAACAATGCCTTGTTACTAATTCCTAATCTGTTGATCCGCTTCTTTACCATCAAGTAACAACTTTTGGCAAACTCGTAGTAGGCACAACAAATAACGTCTTGATGATCGACTCGAAGAACAGCTGGCATTAGCCTATTCATAATTTCATAGGCGTCTTCACAATATTCCATGTTATTAAGCACGGAAACCATCAAGATCATCGCCTCCACTATTATTGGCGTATACCCGAGTTTCTTTCCTTGTTCGATCTGCTGTATCAATAGAGAAATTGCCCTTGCATGAGCTCCAGACTTATTGAGAATTTGACATTTGAGTAAGTTCAATTTTATGATAGTATGAACATTACTTTGAATATTCATTTGTTGGTTGTCGATAACACTCAAACTGCTGCTTATAACGAACAACGCTTTCAGGAAATTCTCGAGTGCCATTTGAACCTCGGTGTGTAAGTAGACTATCTCCATTTTCAATTCAACATCTTGAACATCGATGTTTGAGAGTGTTTCCATAAGCTTTTCAGCGTATTTATACCTTCCTTTTCTCAAGTCAATCTTAATCAACACTATAAGAGTTCGAACTTGTAAATCCTTGAACAACGACCTGTCGTAATCTGTGCGAGGTTTCAAACTTTCCAAATTCTTGTAAGCAGTCTCCGTTTGTCCCTTCAAATATAGAAGATAGCTCTTCCTGATCTCGATTGATATTTCATCGCCCAATTTCCCGAGATCTTTTGCATAGTCGAAGGACACTTCAGCATATATGTCACTCAAATGAGATACTCCAATTCTACTCCAGACGGTAGTGGCCATTTCCATCGATTTGATAAATGTTGGGATTTCGTCATTGATTGAAATGTAAGTGGATTTAACTAGACTCTCCAAGTACCTATTCATTTGTCCTCCGCTGTTCATGATATGCGCCGTTTCGAAAAGATAGCTGGTGGCGTACAACAGAAGGGACACTGATCTTGACTTTTTAATAAGAAAGTCTAGGAGATGCAGTTCATTGTTATTCTGGTAAAAATTTTGACTTTGCCAAAGTTCTGGCTTGTACCTGATGAAGTTAAAAAGCCAAGACAAGATGTATGTTAAGGTAGAGTTATCTTTGTTTTCTCTGGCCACGGATATTGCTTCTTCTATAGCGTCCAATGCTTTTTCATCCTCCCCGAAGTGCTGATGTAGCGACGCTCTGGATATTAGAGCAAAATGGTAGAAGTACTTGGAACTTTTCGACACCATGTAGTCGAAGTACTGGTGGAGACACTGAAACGCACCATGGTAGTCTTCCTCGTGAAGGTGTTCCAAGTAGCGAAGGAAGTAGTATGACGGAAGATTATTGAAATTTGCGTTTTGGATCAGGCAGGTGTTTGCATCGGGAGATGCCATCAAAGACATAATCTCACGCAAGGAATTTGGTGTGGCAGTGCCGTAAGATTCCAACAAGCTCACTTGTTTATCGAGCAACGCTTGCATGTCGTGTTTAGGCACCGGGATCAATCTCACTTCACGTTTGGACTGCGATTGTGAAGGAGTCGGGATGTTTATGTCTAAAGTTTCCGCCAATTGGGCATTCAACATGTTGAAAAAGGCTTCGTCGTTGTTTTTCGAGTCATCGTTTGTTGTTTCGATCAGGCCCCCGAGCTCAATGAATAAATCTCGCGAGGACTCACGGTACTCGACCAATGCCTCGTAGAGTAAAAACTCCTCGTCGAAATGGAGAAGAAAGTAAGGTGTTGAAACTTTTTGAATGAAGTCGCCGATGAATGATCTGGGCGAGAAAAGCTTTCTGGTTTCCGGCCCGGGCAGCAGTCTCGCCACTGTTACAGATAGTGGATCCAGAAGTAGAGAATAAGTTCGGTTGATGGCGGATTTCAACGATTCCACGGACTCGATTCTCCATAAATCCGCTAAAATAAATTTCTGGAGCATGGAAGCGTCACTTTGGGCGTCCTCTGAGTCATTACTTGACACAATGGCTTCACGGAACGTACGACACAAGTCCACCAATTGGGGCACCACAATGAACTCTTTTTTGGCGCTGATAATGGGTTCATTCTCCAACAATCGCACAAGTGCCAGTAGCACGGACTTCAGACGACTCTCAGGCACTTTTCCCGTGGCGTAGAGCCACACCACAAAGAGAAGCACGATTTTCTGGGGCGAGAGGTCTTCTGAGAGAAGGAGTTTGATTCCTTTAGATTGGTCCGCGGAAGCGGGACCAGAGTCGGACATGTGGTGGATCTATGATTTTGGAGTCGATTTGTGAATTATTCGTGATGCTTAGGGGGGATTTTGGTTCGTTTTCTGTGGACTTTGATAAGGCTGTTTTTTAGGCGGCTGCTTGAGAATTTAGTGATTTTTGTTTGTTGATGTGATTTTTGAGATTCTTGATCTTCGGTTGCGCGTTTTGCAGCTTTTCATGGGTGCAAAGATTGAAAATGCTGGCGAAAAATGCTGAAGCAAAGGTTGAAGGAATCTTGATAGTGTAGCGGGGAGATTTGTTGATGTTATTGTAATTGATGGAGAGATCGTGCTGGTCTCTAAGTTTTTAGTTAGTAGCAGCACCTGGAGTTGGGATATTCGAGAGAGTATCAGTTGGAAGAAATTGAGGATAATCTATAAGAACAAGAGAACAAAAGACAAAAGCATATAAAGCGAGATTTTGATTGTTATTTGACAAATGAATCTGGTTGCTACAACGAAGCGGAAGCCGTCTTGCTCTCCAATACCTCAATTGTAGTGCTCGTTACATTTAACGCCCATAAAGAGACAGAACAATCACTACTCTTGCCAAAAAAACCTCTCAGCATGTATTTGAACTTAGATCAACGGTAACAAGAAGAACAATTTTCATCAGAATAATCAAGAGACCATACATTTGACCAAACTTATATCTTCCAAAAAAGATCTGACAGCTTTGAAATGACTTCTCCTGGAACAATCTTCTACATGGGTTTACTTTCTCTTACAAATAAGTAGTACAGCTCATTCATTACATGTGAATCACATTCTCTAATGTAATTAGAACCGTCTTCTATAAACCACTCACTCCTTTGTCAATCTCCCTGGTCTTGTCTTCTGGTACCTCCGTAACCACTATTTCGGTTAATTGATCTTTTCTCTAGCGAGTTACATTCTCTGATTCTCATTGAGGTTACATGAGCTTCCATTTAGCTTGAAAGCCTACTCCTCGTCAGAGTCCTCGGCATCAAGAGCAGGAATCTCAAAGTCAGACCCGTCATCTTCCGCAACATCGACATCTACTTCTGTAGGTAATGCAGTAACATTTTCAACCTTTTCGGTGACCTTTTCGATAGTCTCGGTAACGCCAACTTCAGGTGCAAACTCCATCACTTCGTCAGCCTCGTCGGCTCTTTTGACGATCTCCTCAAACCCCTTATTCTTTGCCTCATCCACTTCTCTTGCGGGCTCGGAAACTGCCTTTTCAACGTGGACTTCGGTCACCTCAACCTTCATCTTCTTGACAGGTTCAATTTCCTCCTCAATAGTTCTCTTGAGGTCCGCTTTTTCTTCTTCCTCCTCTTCATCATCTTCCTCGTCATCTAACTCTTCTTCTAAAGCCGCTTTCTCGATTCTAGCTGGCAATGGTGGGAATCGGGGGTTGTTGAACACAGACAACAATGGATCATCGCCTAAAACAGTACTGACGATGGGTAAAATCGATGCCTTTCCGTTTCCTGGGTGAAGAATTGACTCTATCAAAAGACTCTTCAACTCCTCGGGAACAAAATCAGATTGGCTGTAAGTCTTGGTGCGGACAGCCTCCACCAAAGCATAGCGCATCACTTTGTAGTGCTGGGTTGGTGGGAGTGACACTCTAGTTATGATGGTGGTGAAAAACTGACGAGCTGCCTTGACAGTCGCCTCAGGAACAGTGTCTTTGAACAAGTGCTCGTGTGATAAGATATCAGCCAATGGCACTGAAGAAGCATTCTTTTTACCCTTCTTCTTCTTTCCTCCCTTCTGCTGGCCATTCTGCTTGTTGGAATTGGAACCAGCTTCCTGGTTCTTGGTCCTAGGTTCCACGAGGAACAATGCAGCATCGACAAACCTCAATAAAAGAGAGTTATCGCTGAATTCTTGTACAAGACTGAGGTATTGCTGGACGCATTGGAGCAATTCAAGCACGAAGCATTCGTCGGTAATGAGTTCAGGGAAACTGATTTTTCTGTTCTTGAACGGAATCAAGGTTTCCAAGAACGAAAGAACTGACGGCAAATGAGGCACCAAAGCACCTCTGTATTTGCCTGGTAACTTCGTGAGTAACGATAAAAAGGCTTGTTGGTTGATTTTCAACGAAGAGTCAATCATGTGTTTCAAAGATTCTTCCCTAATCTCTCTCTTGAAACCAATAAATCTGGTGTTGATGCCGCAGGCCAACTCACTCAAGATGATAATATGGCCAATGGGAACCTTGACACAGAACTGGGTCTCTGTGATCAAATATGACTTCAACAAATCAACCAAAACCTTCACTCTATTGGAAATGGCCATGATTGACATCATGTTGTTGACGTCGATGTTCAAAGATGGGAACAAGTCTTCGTCATCTTCGTCGGATTGAGGCAATGCCTTGAACAAATTGGTCAATTCGTCGTCTTCAGCCAAGTTCAAGAACTCTTTGTAGATGCTCAACACTCTGACAGTTTCCTTGATCAAAGCATTCACGTCTTTGGACCATTTCGCTTCAGGTTCCGTCTTTTCGATAGCTGGCAATAAGGCAAGAGTGGACCCAATCACGTCCTTCAAAGACGATGGGTAGTTCAAGTAACCGTCGCTGGCGGCCATTTCCAAAAGTTTGGCACCCAATTTGTTACCGAATGGCCTGAATGTCGTGGGATGGTGTCTGATGAATTTCTTCAACGATCTGATCACCAAAGAGGGAAAGAAGTCGAGGTTTTGCATGTACGCAGTGATAATGGCAGGCAACTTTGGCGTCAAAATCTCTCTCGTAAGCGTAGGCTTCCCTCTGATCTGGTCGCACACGGTGTTCAAGCAGTCGATGGTGGAAGTCAAAATCTTTGTATCTGAATTGCCGTTGAAAGTTTCAAGAATGTGCACCAATTGGTTGACAAAAGATGCCCCGTCACTGCTCAAAATGTTGTAGTAGGTAGCGAGCACTTTCATTATGTTGATACCACACCATCTAGTGTACGGGTCGTGGGACTTTGCTAGGTTGATTGTTCTGGATGTTAAGTGCTTAGCATCTGGTTTGGAGATGTTTTCAACCATGGATTTCTCATAGTGCAAAGTGGAAAGAACTGGTATGATGGAGGAAGGCGTCGTCTCTATCTCCTTGAGAACTACGGACAACGGCAAGGACATTATGGCGTAGTTACTGTTATGTTAAAGTAGATAATTTTTCAACCATTTTGATCCAAATTTTTGAGATGAGGTTCATAGTCCTGTATACAGTGTGCTTTTTCTAGATTATTTGATTCAGTCTATGTAAAGAATTTTTTGAAATTTATGAATGATTATATGAGCATTGAAGCGTCGATGAGTGTTAAAAATTGGAAGTCAAGATTGCAAGTGAAGGTTGTTCGTGGTTTCAAACGCCAAATCGTAGATTTAATAGCAATCACTCTAGAAAACTTCGGAAAGTAAGTTTTCGAATCCAAAAGGCTCGTACAACTTACCTTCACCTTCGAAGAACTTGGACATGGACTCGACCCAGTGCAATCTCAACGAGTGCAACATGGCAGATGTTCCTTCCATCAAAACCAAGATAAGCACGGTTAAGATGAACCACATGCCAAAAAGGATGAAAATCATGAAGACACCGGTTAATCCAGTCATTCCGAGAGCTCCTCCAAGCGTCATACTCCATAACACAGAAGATAATTGAGCATGTGCCAAAGACAAGGCCCACAATCTCAAGTAAGAAGCAGTGTGAGACACACAGTTCAAACAGAATTCAATGGTGTGGATGACTTGGTGGATCATGATGTCACCAAAAGTATGTTCTTCGTGTTCATCGTCGTCATCATTGTGTCCTTCAGTTTCTTCTTCGTTCAACGAATTGGACTCTTCGTCATCTCCATTGGATAATTGTTGATATTGATGCTCTTTGGCTTCTTGATCGAATTTTCTCTTGTAGTAAAGAGGCTTGATCAATAACAAACAAGGTACACAAATCAATGCGATAACTAAAAGGAAAACTTGCACGCTGGCTTGTCCTGAATACAATGGTTCTTCAACGGTCCCTGGGGACAAGAACATGGAAATCAACATGTTTAACAATCCTGGTGGTTGTCTCTGGGTAGAAAACCAATCAACCGACCACTTGTAGACAATACAGAGGGCCAAGTAACCGAAGATACCTTGCTGGAAAATGATACCTGGAATAAAGTTACCAATAATGTCAATTGTACTTTGGAAATAGGTGTAGTTGACCAACGAAAACAAGAATGAGTAAGTCATGTGAAGATGACCCATCAAGATAGACAATTTCATCTTGTAAGAGTTCGTGAACAAAAGATTATTCTCAGTTCCGTGCCAAAGAGGATCAAGACCAAAGCTATAAACACCAACTTGGCTAGCGTGAATGGTTTCACCAGATTCCCAAGATTCTGGCCATTCCCAACCGGACTTGAAAAGACTCATGGATTTGGAGAAAAGATCGTTGTAGAGGAAACCAGTGTACATGGAGAAGACACCCATTAATAACAAAATATAACGACCAGTGAATGCCATGTCAAAGATTTCGTCTCTTTTCATTGCACCCAATTTCTTTTCATTGAGGACCAATGCTAAAGCGGCACAAGTTAAAATGAAACCGTGACCCAAGTCACCAAACATAATGGCAAACATAAATGGGAAAGTGATAATGGTGGGTAAACCTGGGTTAACTTCGCGGTAAGTGGCAATACCATAAGCGTCACAAATGTTTTGGAAAGCCAAAGTGAATTTGTTGGTACGGTGGAAGGTTGGAGGGGTTCTAGTGGTTTCCAAGATATTAACAATTGTTGGGATTGCCTGAGAAGTTTGAGAGCTTTTGATGGTACGATTCAATCTACTGATTTCATCGGTAGGAACCCAACCTTCAGCAATAAGAGATCTTCTTGAATCATCGTAATCACAACGATTTAAAGTTTGGTAGACTGCTTTTTCTCTTGCGATGACTTCCCACCATTTGGCCAAATCTTTGGAAATTGCAATGAGCTCAGAGTTTAAAGCGTGTTCAGTTTGAGATAAGACGTGGCCGATGTCAGCCAATTTGACATTGACCTCATCTAATTGTTCACTTCTCAATTCCTTGGTAGAGTCGACATGATACAAGTCAGCATCCAAGGATTCTGCGATTTTTTTGATACGTTCGTAGATGAGGGAACCATGGGAGAAGATGATAAAAGCATTCTTGTCGACGTAAGACTCTGACTTTGAGTCGTAGATTTTTTCAGGTAATTCTTCAGTGTAATAGTACAAGTTACCTCTCAAGACTCTCCACAAGATTTGCTGTAAAGTATGTACTTTATCTCTACTGATGACACCAGAGACAAATTGGCTTGAAAAGTTATCTTGTGGCACGTTACCGGATTCCAATTGGGACAACAAGGCGTCAGATTCGTCGGCTTCATTTGTGTTGGAGCCAGAGTTGACAGCGAAGAAATTTTCGACGCCTTGAACAGTGAATTTCAACTGTTTCAAGTCCTTTTGCTTGTTTTGCAACGAGTTTGTTGCATCAATCAATTCAGACACTCTGTCTTCAAGGAGTTGACCATTTTCAGCGTGCTCATCAATCTCAGATTGGGGGACGACTGAATTGAGTTCATTGGAGTAGGGATACAATTGGACATTGATATTACGTTCATCCAATTGTTTCTTGAGAAATGCAAATTGTCTTTCGATGTTATCCAACTTGCGCAATTCCTGGACGAACGATCTTTGGAAATCACTGACTTTCGAGTTCAAATCCCTGAATTGGATGAGGTTTAATTGACCAACCTCATACACAATATCACGAGCCACTTCGGCAGGCACGAATAATTGCACCAAGGACATTTCCGCAGAGCCTAGAAGTTAAATGTTAGTAGTGGAAGAACACGTCGATTGAACGAGTCACATACGGAAAACAGCCTCTTCTTTCTGTGCCATGTTGACCTGAGTTATGTTCAGTTTTATTTGATTGATGGAGTGAAAAGGATGTTTTAGTTTTTACTGACGACGATAGAGTGCGCACGTGATTAGAAGGGTTTGATTATGTAAGTGTGCTTATGTAATCGGCAATGATAACTACACGAGGTGAAGAGGAAGCTGACCAGGGAGGTGAAAAAAGGCGAGTAGAAAGGGGGGGAAACGAGACCGAAAGTAAGAAGAGGATAGGGTTGGGTGGCGGTTTGCAAGAAAAAAGAATGGAACTTTAGGTAGAAGCGAAAACTAGGCAGAGTGGGAACGGACTAAGAAGTACAGAACTTAAACGTAAAGATCTCAGAGAGGAAGAATTAAACAGTCAAGGGTCGGCGAGAGGAGAGAGTGAATGGTGATATCGAAGCAAGAAAAACAGTTGAAAGAAAATTAACTAGCTTGAGAAGGTGAGACAGTCCAGAACTAGTGGCTGAGGAGTTGGTGCACATGATTTTATACACAAGGATGGTTGTATTCTACGTTGTATACATAAGGATTTGTCGGAAGGTATTTCTGTATTCGCTCTGTATTTGCTCTTTGCATTTGCTCTCTGTCTGCTCTTTGGCTGGTGCTCTCTGTCTGCTCTTTTGAAGTATTTGTCTATTGCTTTACTTTATTTTCTGCTCTTTTCAGTTTTAGTCAGATTCTTCGATTCTCGACACTCGTTTTTAACTTCCTAATCCTGTTGGTAAGCAATCTAGTGCCTCGAACTAAGTCTGTAGATCGGGCAGTGTCATGCAGTGTCATATTTGGCTCATGATGTAATTGGACACCAAGTAGCAGTGCTCGAGTGCGACTGTTTGTGTAAGACACCAGCCAATAAGTCAAACAACCTAAAAACACCACCGAAAATCACCGAAAATCACCGATTCTACATCGACCTTGCCGAACCACCTCAGAGGTTAAGAATTACCCAGTTAAGCATCATCTGTACCAACCAACCCAATAATTTACCCGATTTTTCGCGCTTCGAGATGCCGTAATTCGCTGAGTAATTGCTGCCAATTCCTGTCAAACCGTTGTGAGCCCATCGCTTAATAGGCAAACGACAATAAATATCGCTTACCTATTTGGTATATACATTTAGACGAATAATACGATGACGTGGGCTCGGTGTGACTAGCGTTATTTGGATCATTGATTTTGGGTCAATCTGGGGTTCTAGTCCATCATTTGGTTCATAAGCAGGTAGGTTTGATCATCAACTAGGGCCTGGATCACTAGCTAATCAGATATTTTTGTCTTGACGGCTCTTCTGGGTGGCTTTCGGTGCTTTTTGGACTAGACCTATTTGATTTGTGGCTCGTGGCAGTCACTTGCTCCTAATCGGACTTAAGAAAGGCAACATTACCTTTTGCAGTTGTGCCGTAACATCCTTTGCAGGGGAGAATAGCGTTCGTAAGCTTAAAGGAGTTGGTTGCGTAAACCTTTAGCCGAAGTGTCTGTATAAAGTCTGGGCTTTCCCTCATGCTAACACTTTTCCCTCCTGATAAACCTGACATAGCTTTATAGCTCCATTCCGTAGATCATCCCTACATTTGTTCATAGATCACCCATAGATCATCCATAGATCATCCGTATATTATTTCCTCAGATCGTTCCACAGATCATTCCCATTCCGTCATCATAGCATCATTACTTACTAGAACCACCACATTTCATTCTGGTAATCATATCCCACTGCTCTAACAATTCATTTCAGAACTCACCTTTTGCAGTATCAGCATCTCTCCACATCAGCACATCTCCCATGGACTACTTCCGTTTTTTCTCCAAAGAAGTCAAGGTCGACTCCGCCAAAAATACCGTCTCCGGCTCCCCGGCATCCATAGCCCAATGGGTCTACAACGACATCAACGCTGTCAAGTCCGAAATCAAACAGTACAACCAACAAACAGGCATCTTGTCCTCCAACTCACTCTACTATAAGCTCTATAAGCTCATGGAATCCAAGCATCAGCAAGAAATTTCGTCTTTGAAGAAATCATGCAATTATGACCTCTCCACGAAGAATAATCATTACCATAAACAGCTCCTCGATACCTATAAGAAACACCTAAGAGACTTACAGGGACTTTTGGACATATTTCAGTACAATTATAATCATGGCATTTACGAATCCCAAATCGTCGATTACAGAAGGAGTAAATCCAATTTGAAGTCAGTTGGCTCCCACTCCGAAAACTCCAGTAGCTTGAGTCTCAACACTGGAAGTTCTTCCATATCCACTGCCGACGAAATAGATGATTTGGATGATGCTCCCGATCACCTTTTGGATCCTATATCGTTCAATCTATTCGTCGACCCGGTCATTACGCCTTGTGGCATCACATACGAAAAGAACAATATTCTTGACCATTTACATAAAAAGGGCAAGTTTGACCCGTTGACGAGGACTCCGTTGAAAGAGTGCCAATTGTATCCTAATCTTTTGATTAAGGATGCTGTGGAGGCCTATTTGAACGAGAGGGCCAAGTCCAATTAGAATGGTATAAGTAAATGAATAGTTAATGAATAATGAGCAGTTAAGTAATTGTGGTAGTTATGAAAGCGAAGACAAAACGAATAGTTTAAGAATAGCTGGTTAATACTTAGTGATTGCATGTTAATACTTGTGAATACTTGTGAATACTTGTGAATACTTGTGAATATTTGCGAATACTTAAAGTGCTACTCGATGAAAGGATTCGCTTGCTTGTCGGCTCGATAAAGCACTGGTGGCCACTCAAGTAGCAAATTCTGTATCCATCAGTTATTCTGACACTCTTCGTAATTCCTAAAGTGCTGTCAAATCTCAGTAGATGAGTATGAAGCATTAACTAAAATGATTCACACCAAATTTAAGAACTGTCTGACCAGCCTGGGTGCAAATTTCACATTCCTCAAATCCGCTTATCTTTGCTTCTTCTCTCACCTCTTCACCTCTTCAATTCCTCACTTTTCTACTTGAGCTTTCTTCATTTGAATCTTCTTTACCATACCCTTCTTCACTTCAATTCTTCATTTTGACATTCTTTGCTTTTCCTATCATCTCAGGTTGTCGCATTTCATGTCGAGAATCCGCGACAATCGCACACTGAAAATTTGAAAAGTCATCGCAAAAATCATCAACTCAATTCATTCCTCCTCAACTGAAAACACCACCAACACGCCCAATACCATGCGGAATTTGGTGATACTCAACAGAGGCAGTCTTCATCCCGAGGCACGCACGTACCCGGACCTCGGGCTTGCGAATGCCGTTTTCGACCCGGTTCTGGACTCCATTACCGTGGCGCTAGCAGACGCAGCTGCAGGTACCATTGAGGTCCAGCAGTACAACAAATCGGGCCAGGTTTTGGTGCTAGCTTCGTTTCCTGTGGCTGACAGCCAGTGCAGCATTTTGTCGTTTGCTCATTTTGTCGATTCGTGCCAACTCATTACAGTTATGGCCAACGGTGATGTGATTATGGCTTCGTACGACCCTAGCATGCCAGATCCCGACACCACGGCGGTGGAAATCGTCGGGTCCATTGACGTGGGCTTGCGTGCTGCCTGCTGGTCGCACGACGAAGAGACTTTGGCACTTTTGACTGAGGAAAATCGTTTGGTCTTGCTCTCTCGGCAGTTTGAGCCAATCAACGAGAAACTCTTGGACCCAAACGATGTGAAAATCACCGACTCCAAACACGTTTCTGTCGGTTGGGGTAAGAAAGAGACCCAGTTCAAGGGTAAAGGATTCAAGGCATTGGAAAGAGAAAAAGAAAAGGAGAAAGAGAAGCAATCTAAGGCCAGTTTTAAAGCTTTGGAAAGAGAAAAAGAAGCAGTCAAACACGCGGGTTTGGACTTGACTGGAACAGACGACTCGACCCAGCTCAGAGATCCCACAGTGGCCCTCGTGGAACGTGGTACCGCGTCCAGCTTCGACAACGACACCGTCAAAATCAGCTGGAGAGGAGACTGTGAATACTTTGCCGTTTCAACAAAAGAACCAGTATTGGTGGAAGACACCCAGGAGCTTTTCGACCGTCGTGTCATCCGTGTGTTCACCAGAGAAGGCGAGTTAGACAGCGTCTCCGAGGCCGTGGACGGCTTGGAACACAACTTGGCATGGAAACCCCAGGGCTCTCTCGTGGCCTCAACGCAAAGACACACCGAAGATGGTGAAGAATGCTTGCAAGTGGTGTTCTACGAAAGGAACGGGTTGCGCCACGGCCAATTCGACACAAGGTTGCACCCAGAGCTGACCATCGTCAACATGGAATGGTCCGCCGACAGCGAAGTGCTTGCGTTGCAACTTGTGGACCGTGTTCAATTGTGGACCTCCAAAAACTACCATTGGTATCTCAAGCAGGAGATTATGGTGGACGGCATCAGCTTCGTCAGATTCCACCCAGAGAAACCATTGCACTTGATGCTTGGTACTGTCCATGGAGAACTTCAAATTGTTGACTTGGCCCACAAAATTGTTTCTGGTCCTACTCAAATCGGTGACGATGTTGGAATGGTGCTTGTCACCGACGGCTCCGAGGCCAAGTTCACCCCATTGTCCATCGCCAACGTGCCACCTCCAATCTCGTACAGAGAACTAGACCTCCCGGGCAACATCACCGACTTGGCGGTGTCCAAGTCCAACAAACTCAGTGCTTTTGTCACCAGCGACAGCGAGTTGTACTTGGCACATTTGCCAATCGAAAATTCCAAGGTTGGTGTTCCCAAAATCACCGCTCACATCGACTCTTCTCTCCTCTGTGAGTTGGGAGAGTTTGCCAAGCAAGTGGCGTTCATAGGCGACTCGTTGGTGGCTGTGTTGGTCGATGGTCCTTCTTATTCGAACATCATTCTCTTTGATTCGGAACTTTCCTTCGTCAACTCCGTCAATGCTCCATCGAAAGTAGTGCTTCTCAAATCCCACTCTGACTTCAACTCTGTCGTCTTGCAAGCCGTGGATGGAACAGTGTTCCAAATAGACCAGTCCGAAGCCTTGGTCGAAGTCGCAAAGTTTCCTCAACTTTGCCGTGACTTCGAGGTGGCCTCTTCTGAGCTCGGCATCACTGCATTCGGTGTCTCTGCCAATGGTAAGTTGTTCGCCAACGAAAAACAAGTGGCCTCGGCCATTACGTCTTTGAAAATCACAGAATCTCATCTCCTTTTCACTAATGCCCACTCCCAATTGTGTTTCATTCATTTGAACAGTGCCACTGGTAATTTCGAGTATGACATCTTCAAGAAAAATGGTGAAACCGCCAACTTGGATGAAAGAATCAGACAGATCGAAAGAGGCTCGTTCCTCGTCACCGCTATGCCTTCTAAATATTCAGTGGTCCTTGAAGCTCCAAGAGGTAACCTCGAAACCATTTGCCCTAGAATCATGGTTCTCTCTGGTGTCAGAAAATTCATCAAGGCTAAAAATTATAAAGATGCCTTTTTGGCCTGTCGTACTCATAGAATCGACTTGGATATCGTTCACGATTATGATCCTGCCTTGTTTAGTGCCAATGTTGAGCTTTTCATCAACCAAATCAAGAAAGTCGAGCATTTGGACTTGTTCATCTCCTGTTTGCACGAAGAAGACGTCTCTGAGACAAAGTATAAGGATACCACGGCTGATACCGAAGCTGGAATTAGTGGACAAATGGCTCAATTAGCCATAGATGAAAAGACTCCTCAACAAGGAACTGAGCTCATCCAGCAAAACTCTCAAAGAAGAATTACATTCAAAGAAAACACTAAAAGATTGGAGAATTCTAAAGTCAATAAGATCTGTGAAGCCCTTCTCACTGTGCTTCTCAAGCCAGAATACTTCAAAGATTACTTGCAAACTGTTATCACTGCTTATGCTTGTCAGAAGCCACCAAATTTGGAAGAAGCTTTGAAATTGGTGGGTACTTTCGAGAACACTGACCAGATAGATCAAGCTGTCACTCATCTTTGTTTCTTGCAAGATGTCAACAAACTTTACAACACCGCTTTAGGGTTGTATGACGTCAAACTCACCCTTCTCATTGCACAAAAATCACAAAAGGATCCTAAGGAATACTTGCCGTTCTTGCAAAACTTGCACGTCCAACCACAATTAAGGAAACAATTCTTAATCGATGACCATTTGAAGAAATATCAACAGGCATTGAACTGGTTATACGAAATCGGTGCTGAAGCTCAAGAAGAATTCGATGACTATGTTATTAATCATGAATTGTACCAACACGCTTTGGGCATATATCGTTACGATAACAACAGATCCAATGATATCTTGGGTTTCTATGCTCAACACTTGCACAATAATCAAAATTACAATGAGTCCGCCTTGACCTATGAGTACTTGGGAGACCTTGCCAATGCATTGGAAAATTATGTTACCGGTAAAAAATGGAGAGAAGCCATGGCCATTGTGCAAAAAGCGGAGCATTCAGAGCAGTCGATTGATGTTGCTGAAAGATTGGTTGCTGCTTTGACCGATGAGCATAAATATGCTGATGCTGCTGAGATTGAATTCTACTTTTTGGGTCATCTTGAAGAGGCTGTCAAATTGTATTGTAAGAACTATTGTTATGAAGATGCTATTTTGCTTGCCTTGAGGGAAAAGCAAGAAGCTTTGTTGGAGTCTGTTGTTGACGTTCAACTTGGTGAGGGTTTCGGTACCATTGCTGAACTCTTGGCCGATTGTAAGGGACAGATGACATCCCAATTGCGTCGTTTGAGAGAGTTGAGACAGAAGAAACAAGAGGATCCATACGGATTTTATGGAGTCCCTAATGACGATCTCGACACTCCTGATAATGTTTCCGTTGCAGCATCTGAAACTTCCACCACACCTTCGTTCTTTACTAGATACACTGGTAAGACTTCCGGTACCGCCAAAACCGGTGCTTCAAGAAGAACCGCCAAAAATAGGAAGAGAGAAGAAAGAAAGAAAGCTAAAGGTCGTAAAGGTACCATTTACGAAGAAGAATATCTCATCAGGTCTGTTGGTAGATTATTGGAAAGATTGGAACAAACCCAATCTGATGCTATTAGGTTAATCGAAGCATTGATCAGAAGAAACAGAAAGGAACAAGCTTACCAAGTCCAAAAGAACTGGACTGAATTGATCGACTATATCAAGGAAAACATCGAAGAGATTCACAACATGAGCGAACGTGATAGAGAAAGAATCAACGACGATGGGGAAGTCTACCTCATCCCAGAAATCCCAATTCCTAAAATCAACGAATTCCCTAAAAAGAACATTTTGGACTATTAGAGAATGCATATTTATTAATGAATGTTATTTTGAAAGTCTGTTAATTTGTAAAATCACGTTGGATCTCGTAGAGAATGAGTTTCTCAGGGAAACCTGTTATGGCGTTCTTCAATGCATCTGTTATGGCTTGTTTCTTTGCTTTGCTGAAACACATGTACTTGTGGGGCACATTGGACGCGTCACCCTTTCCGATGCCATCGCAATAAGTACCGTCCTGAAGTGTGACACGAACAGTGGCTATGAATTCACATGAATATGACGGTTCTGGCAGGGGTGTTTGTGAAGACGACAAGGCGAAGCATTCGAGAATCTCGGAGGACCAGCCATGGTAACCGAAAACTTCGTTGGTGATGTTGATGAGAAGGTATGCAGGGTAGGTTGGTAAAAATGTTTTCGATTTCTTCCTGTTTTGCAACAGTTCCAACCGGACCAGTAATGTACCAATCTTTCGAAGTGCCCAGTCAGATATCACGTCTTCAATAGGTTCATCTGGCTCTTCAAACTGACTAATGTCGGGGAAGAACTCAATCATTGGATCATAGAAAAATTCTGTTAGAAATAAAGAGTTTACGAATGAATTGAAATGAATTTCGATCGAGGAAAAGTGCGAAACCCTCGTTATTTATAGCAATTATTATCAATTGTGATGTATCATTTATGATTTCAAAATGGTATTTAATGGATCGATTCGCTCTCACAAATTCTCATTAAATTTGTTCAATTTTTCCACACGTATTGATTCACTCATAACATTTTTCCATATATAGCTAGCACTTTCACCACACAAGAATAGCCCTGTATCACATACACCGTGTTCTCCATCGTTAAACTCGCTTGTGCCATCAATTACTCGAAAACACACAATCTCGTTGGAATATTTGCTGACTAAATATTCGGCACCATGGATTACCTCAATAGCATACTACCGCAACAACAGAAGGTACAGCTGGTCTCCGAAGCAATTCCAACGCTCTGTGATCGTCTCCAACATGGTCTTGCTCTGGATAGGCGCCTGGCTGTCTTGGGATTGAAATCTTTCAGTCGTCAGTACAGAGAAGTGGTTGCAGAGTATGGGCTTCGTCCACTCGTGGCCACTTTGAAGCGTGACGCCGCCAATGTCGTTGTTGTCAAGGCGGTTCTCGAAACCCTTTTGGTTTTGTTTCTCAAGGGCCAGGATTCGACAAATGATTTTCCCAACGATTCAGCCAATGACTCTGGCACTGACGACGCAGCAGGTTGGGCTGCCCAACAATCTCGAGCACAAAACGGTAAGTACCCCCTGCCACTCTGGGCCCAGGGCGTCCGTGCTGATCAGTTCTCCATGTGGATAGCTGATGAGGTTCTCAATACTCAAGATTCAGTGGCTACTTTGGTTGAAATTATTCAAGAAACGGCTGATTTCCACGTGAGAATCTACACTTTACAGTTGTTGGAGTCACTCGTGGCCACAAGACCAACGAGAACTAAGGAGGCCCTTCTTTCCGTCCCTACGGCCATTTCAGCTGTGGTTTCACTTTTGCATGATGAACACGACCCCGTGCGTAATGAAGCAGTGTTGTTGCTCATGTCTTTGGCTAACAACAATTTCCATATTCAAAAATTAGTGGCTTTCGAGAACACTTTCGACAGACTTTTCGATATAATCGACGAAGAAGGTGGTATTCGTGGATCCATTTTGGTGCAAGATTGCTTGACACTTATAACTAACTTACTCCAATACAATGCTCTGAACCAAAAATATTTCTTAGAAACACAGTGTGTGCCGAGACTTGCTCAGCTCTTAGGTGAGCCTGTTGATAGTGCAGAAGAAGGTGAACCTGTTGTTTGGACCCCTCAAAGGATTCAAAATATGGTTATTGCATTAGAGATTTGTCGTCCATTCGTGTTGCCAGATAATGAGAACTTAAACCAAAACCAGCAACATTTGTTCTCGTCTGGAGTCTTATTCACAGTCCTTCGTCTCGTCTTCTCTCCTTATACTGTCAATGAGATAAGACCAATTGCCCTCGGTATCACAGGTGATCTTATTGCTGGTAACTCTGACATTCAACTCGAATTTTCCCAGATCGATGTGCCATATCTCGATCCATCATTACCATCGCAACTTCAGTCGTTTGATAGACCCGCCCCTGCCACTGTAGCTTTACTCAATTGGGCTTTATTCATAAATTCGGTTCATTGTTTTGATGTGAGAATGCAAGCAGCCTATTGCTTACATTGCTTCTTTAAAGAGAACCCTGAATCAAAGTCAGCTTTCCTTAACGATCAAATCAAATCCTACAATAGTCCCGGTTACTTCGATAAACCAGATCAGAATGGACATGCTTCAAATGGAGACTCCGATAATATGGTTGAAACTCCGTTTGGTAATATTTTCTCCACATTAATGGACTACGACTCTGATATCAAGCTCAATCCTTATCGATTGTGGTTTGCTGCTGTCATTCTCATGTATCTTTTCGAAGATAGTGAGGATAACAAAGATATCGCTCGTAAAGTCCAGGCTGGTGATGCTGAAGCCGGTGAAGAGGTGATGGGATCGATTCAATCAGTTTCAGGCTTGCTAATCACTAACTTGAATAACTCCGATCCACGAATCCCAATAGGTTACTTGATGCTTTTGACTGTTTGGCTCTATGAAAACTTAGATGCAGTGAACGATTTTTTGGCTGACACTTCCATATTGAGAGCACTTTTGGCTTTTCTCTCCAATAATTCTTCCGAGGACGCTATTTTAGTACAGGGTATGGTGGCAATATTATTGGGTGTGGTTTATGAATTCTCATCCAAGGAGTCCCCTTTTTCAAGGCTCGAATTGCACTCACTCCTCATAAAGGCTTTGGGTAAAGACAATTACTCTTTAAAAATCAAACAGTTCGGGGACACCGACAATTTCAAAGGTTTTGATGAAGAATTTATCCTGAAGGTTGGCAAAGATGACACAGGCTTGCCAGAAGTATATTTCGATTCGATCTTTGTTCGTTTAGTGAAGGAGAATTTTTACAGAATCAGAAGGGCCTTATTCCATGACCCCAACACTGATCCCCAAAAGAAGTTGTCCTACGAGGTCTATGAGGAGCTTCAGGATAACTATTCTATCTTGAGAAATGACCTAGCTACCGAGAAAAACAGAGCAGCGGATGCCGAATCTCAATTGAAGAAAGAAGTTGAGCAGCTCAAGGCCACTGAAAAGGGTCTTCAAGAAAAACTTGCTACTAGCTCTGGAGAATTGGAAGCCTTGCAAGTAAAGTACAAACTGTTAGATGAGCAACACGCATTGGTTCTGACTCAATTGAAAGAAACTGAGACAACGAAGGTGAATTTCGAGTCATCCTCTGAAAAATACTTCAGGGAATTACAAGAGGCTACCAAGAACTCTACATCCCTCAGTGAAACAATCAAAAGTCTTGAGGCTAAACTTGAAGACTCTCAAAAGTCCAGATCAAAGGCAGAAGATGGAATCAACAAGATGAGTAGGGAGTTATTTCAGCTCTCAAAACAGAAAAAGGAAGCTGAGGCCACTATAGGCAAACTTGAGAAGGATATTACCAACTTGAAAAGCGAGATTTCCAAAGTAACTGCCAATTATGAGGCTCGTCTCCAAAAACTTCAACAGGCCAATGATCAATTGACCTCTAAAATCGACCAATTAAACAAGCAATTGTCCGATTCTTCTACTGATTCTGAATCGAAGGATATACAATTGAGAGAATTAGCGGAGTCTGTAAAAGAAAATGAAGCCAATAATGAGCATTTGATGCTTAAATTGAGATCTGCTGCTTCTGCCTTCCAAGAGATGAAATCATCGAAAAGTGAAGCTGAAAAAAAGATTTCTGATTTAGAGAAGCAAGTATCTGAAAAGAACACTGAATTAGAAAAATTGAAATCTGATTATTCAAGTTTGAGAGATGAAAAAGAATCAATTGATAGAGAATTTGGCTCAATAAAAGAATCATCATCATCTGAAATCAAAACCTTAAACGAAAAGATTGCCAATTTGGAATCTTCAAAAGACGAAGTTAACTCGAATGTTTCCTCGCTCTCTGAAGAGGCTCTGAAGCTCAAGAAACAGTTATCGGAATCACAAGAACAATACTTATCGTTGAAGCAGGAAACTGAAAAAGAATCTAAAGATCTTCAAAATGAGATAGAAAGACTTGAACTGGAACTCCAAGAAGCTACGAGCTCCAAAGACACCATTCACAATCAGTTTACCTCAGTCCAAGAAGCGTTTGATGCTTTCAAGAAGGAACACGCAAATGTAAAAGAAGAACTCACTAAATCTTTGGAAGAAAAGGAACTTCAGCACACTTCGAAACTCAACGAGATCAAAAAGATGGAAGCTGAATTGGTGAATTTGAAGGACACGCATTCCAAAAGTCTTGAAGCCATCAGTTCCAAACATGAGACTACTTCCAAGGGCTTGGAGGAGAAATCCAAGCAAGTAGAAGAGTTGCAAATGTTCAAGGACAAGTTTCATGAATCTGAAAAAATTTTGACTGAGAAAACCGAGTCGTTAGCAAGTTTGAAGGAGCAGCTCTCCATCATTGAAAAGGAGAGAAACAATCTAGAGACGAAGTACTCTGGACAGCTTGAATCGCTTCAGGCTGAGAAAAAAGAGCTAGAGACCAAACATTCTGAGCTTTTCAAATCTTCCGGTCAGAAGGAAAAGTCACTCGAAAAGGAGAGGGATGAATTGACTTCCAAGATCGAGACACTAGAAGAAGCTTTGGCCAAATCTCTTCAGAAGCACAAAGATTTGTCAAGTTCACATGATGTTGTTAACAAGGATCTTGAAGCGTTGAAAATCGAAAAAAATCTGTTAGAGAATGAATTGAATGACAAAAAAGATCAACTCAAATCGTCTCAAAAAGAAGTTCAAGCTACAAAAGACCAACATTCTTCAGCAATGAAGGAGATTGAAATTCATACCAAATCTATAACAGAGAAATCAGCCGAGCTTGCTACTATTAAAAAGCTGATTGAGGATCACAAAACTAATGCATCTTCACTAGAGAAAGAAAAGATCGAATTGTCAGACAAACTTAAAGCTTTTGAGGATGAACATGATAAAATGAAAAAGACTCTAAACGATCAGATCATCAAACTCCAAACAGAAGGTGAATCCGTACAAAAAGCTCACAGCGAGAAGCTCAGTCAGCTCCAGTCAGAAAGTGAGAAAAGCAAGGATTCTCACGAGAAGACACTCAAATCTATCGAGGCAGAGAATACTTTGAAAATAAAAGGCTTGGAGTCCACTGTTCAGCAAGTGCGTCAGAAACACACGGAATTGCAAGATCAGCATGCCGCTGAGGCAAAAACCTTAACAGAGAAATCTGAAAAGCAGAAGAGTGAACTTGAAGGGAAGATCCTTACCCTTGAGAAAGCGTTGGCTGACAGTAAAGATGACGCCAAGAGTCAGGCTAGTTCAATTCAAGAATTAAAAGATCAACTCGAGAAGGAAACCAAATCCCATGAGAATTTGTTGAAAGATAGAAATGAAAGAATCAAAGTTCTTGAAGCAGATTTAGTAAGTAAGACGAGGGAGGTGGAAAAAGAACGAGCCATGATATCCGAAAGCTCTGAGACTGTTATCAAAGAGTATAGCGATAAGATCAAGGAGTTGGAATCCAAACTTACCAAGGCGAAAGATGAACATGAGAATAAATTGAGTGTATTGAACAAAGAGAAGACCGACTTGGCAAGTAAGCATGAAAAGGTCACCAAGGATTTGAGGGCTTTGGAAGGTGATTCTGCTGAAGAAAAGGAAAAAGCTCTTGGTCTCGCCAAGGAGAAGGAAACATTGGCTGACAGCTTGTCTGAGAAGATCAAAGAGCTCGAAAAATTCAAGAAGGATCATGAAAGCAAGTTGAATTCCCACAAAAAAGAACGAGAAGAATTGAAGGCTCAACATCAAAAAGGTGTAGAGGAACTTGAAACCCATAAATCTGAATTAGACAGTATCAAGGCCAAATTCGAGAATTTAGCCAAAGATTTAGCAGAGAAGGGTAGAGAGTATGAATCATTGTTAAGTGACCATGAGAAGAATGAAGGAAAAATCGAACAGCTCAACAAGGAGTTGGAGACTGTTAAGGCAAACGCCGATAAATCCAGCTCCAGTGTCGAAGATGTTCAAAAAGACTTGCATAAGTTCAAAACTTCCAATGAACAGAATATGAAGAAGATTGATGAGTTGAGTAAAGATCTTGATGATTCTACTAAAAAGCATGATGAGACTGTCAAGGAGCTTGAAAGTGTTAAGCTCAAGCATGACGAAGCACATAAAGAACTATCTGATATTAAGATTAAGCACGAGGAGGCTCATAAGGAACTTGCTGACATCAAGAATAAACATGAGCTCACACTCAGTGAATTGACTGAGATGAAGTCCAAGCATGGCTCTACTTTTAAAGATCTAGAAGAACACAAGAGCAAACACCAAAATGTCTCCAAAGAGTTGGAGAAAGTAAAGTCTAAACACGAGGCTGTCTCCAAAGAGTTAAAGGATGTGAACACTAAGCATGAAATTGCATTTAAGGAATTAGAGGACGTCAAGTCAAAGCATGAAGTTGCAGTCAACGAGTTGAAGGATGTGAAGAACAAGCACGAGCAAGCAAGCAGCGAGTTGAAAGACGTCAAAAGTAAACATGAAGGTCTAGTTTCGGAAAAAGTTACTCTCAGCACCAAAATTAAAGAGCATCAAGAAGAAGTCAAGAAATCTGCAGCAACTGTACAAGAGTTGGAATCGACGGTTTCCAAGCTTGAGAGTGACTTAGAAATCAAAACAAAAGAGGCAGTGACATTGAAGGAAGCTCAGAGTGAGCATGGTAAGACGGCAGAAAAGATCACGACTTTGACTGTTACCGTGAAGGAACTAGAGGAAACCATTGAAGGGTTGAAGAAGGAGCTCGAATCTGAGAAGAGTAGAAACCTGCAATTACAAAAACAAGCAGAAGGTGCAAACGGGGCTAAAAACGAGTATTCTGAGGCTCAAAAGACCATTGAGGCACTTGAAAAGCAGATCAAGGAGGCCAACGACGCTACTGATAAAGTTACGTGTGAGTTGAAGGCTTTGCGAGACAGCCATTCCCGGGCAGAGGAGAAGGTGCCAGCTCTTGAGAAGAAGATTTCGGAGCTAGAGAAGGTTGCGAAGAGAGTGCCTGAGCTTGAGAAGGAGAATAGCGAGTTTCAGAGAGAGATCGAGGAGCTTAAGAGCAAAGACAATAGTGGTGAAAAGAAGCTTGAAGAGGAAGTTGCTAAGTTAAAGAAGCAGCTTAAAGAGTCGAAAGGAGAGATGGACGACCTCATGTTGTTGATGAGCGACATGGACGACAAAAGCAAAAAGTACAAGAAGCAATTGCGTGGTTTGGGCGGGGAGGTTTCGAGCGACGAAGATGAGGATGATGAAGAGGACGAGGATGACGAGGATGACGAGTAGATAGTCATATAAACATTTTTAGACTAGGAAAGTACCAATGTAGTCCACGATAGTTCGAGCCCGAATGATGTATCACGAGAAAGGTGCTTCTTTATCCATTGAAGTCAATATCAATTTCACGGTGTCACCAAAAGTGACATCAAAGTGTCACCAAAGTATCATCAAAAGTGTCACAAGTATCACCAAAGTTATCATCCAAGGTGTCATGCTGAAAAGTCACTAAAGTGTCACAAGTATCACCAAAGTATCGCCGAAGTATCGCCGAAGTATCGCCAAATTATCACCAATGTTGTCACCAGTGTTGTCACCAGCGTCACCACAGTGCCACCAAAGTTATCATTCAAGGTGACATGCTAAAAGTCACTAAGGTGCCGAGAGAGTCGTGATGAGTATCGTCAAAGTGTCATTTTAAGAAGTCGTCTTACATGCTTTCATCATTGCTTCATCATTGTGGGAGAAGCAATTTGTGGGTAGCAGAAAGCGCTATAGCTAAGAGGCATGTTTCTGGTGTGGCGTATATCTGTGTATTATCTTCCCCCTCTACACTTCAACTCATATTGAAGTCCGCAAAGCTATATATGGCAAGTGCCTTTTTTCGAGGGATTTGGCGTCCACGAGAGTGTTTCATTTTGCCAATTTTCGAATATGTAGTTTTTTGCAGTCAATCTCAACAAACTTCAAATATCAAACACATGCAAATATTGAAAATGCGAATTTTCTCATCAGGACGATTATCAAGGAAACATCACCGCCTCGAAACAAATCGGAATAATACAAATGGCACATAGCATTGGATCGAAATAGTCTGAAGAATTGAAACAAAACGTCGATCCATAGTCAATACAACCAAGCCATCGCATAAGAGTCAATCAATTATAAAATCATTCCTCATCGCGTGAAAAATTTCTCAGCATCATGATCCTCCTCATAGATTCGTATGATTCCTTCACCAACAACCTCGTGCGGCTCGTGGCGCAAACTACGGGAAAACAGGTGGTGGTGGTGCACAACGACTCGGTGTCGGCGGCGGAGATGGACCGGTTCCTCGACCAAACGCTCCCTCAGTTTGAGTATGTGATCGTGGGCCCCGGGCCGGGCCATCCTTCCAATGCAGCAGACGTTGGCATGATTCCTGCCGTGTTCGAGCGGTTGGCGCGCACGGCTGCCGTGCCGGTGTTAGGCATTTGTCTTGGATTCCAGTACTTGTGCCATCATTTCGGCAGCACCGTCAGCCGCTTGCCCGACGTCAAGCACGGCCAGGTGTACCAGGTTCGGCCCGTGTGCCACGACGAGTTGTTCGCAGCGGGCGCGCCCTTCGCTAGCGTGCGGTACCACTCGTTGTACGTGGACATGGCCGACTTGGGCCGCGAGCTCGTGCCGTTGGCTGTGTGCCGCGACAACGACAGCGACATTCTCATGGCTGCGCGCCACGCCAGTTTGCCCTTCTACGGCGTACAGTACCACCCGGAGTCGGTGTGCTCTGAGCAGGGCGACGAGCTCGTAAGCCGCTTTGACGATATTGCGGGCCGCCACAACGCGGCCGTGCGGCCGGGCTTCGTCCCAGAATCCCGCCCGCGCCTGGAATTGGGCCAGTTTGTGGCGGGCCACGCGGTGGCCGCGCCGCCGCTTGTGCGATTCCACGGGCGCAACCAGTGCGACGCGCGGGCCCAGAAGTTGCGCCTCGCCGTGACACCCATTGATATTTGCAGCCATTTGCGGGCAAAGAATGTGCGCTTCGTGTTCTTGAACTCCGCCTCGGTCCCGGGCCAGTGGTCCATCATTGGCCTTCCTGAGCCTGGGGTGTCTGAGGTGATCACCCACTCGTTGGACGATGGGAAGGTGCTGGTGCTGCGGTTCGCCGACCCGCACGGTGCGCCGGCCCAAGTTCACACGGACGACCCGTGGAAATTCGTGGGCGCGCGGCTCCAGCAGCGCCATGTGCCACGGGCCGAGCTCGACCGCAAACTAGGCCATTTGCACCTGCGCCCGTTGCCCTTTTTCGGCGGGTACATGGGACTCTTTTCGTACGAAGAGGGCCAGTTTGTCACGCCGTCGCCATCGCTCTGCAACGGACCTACACCAGACACCAAGTTGGTATTTGTGGAAAGAGTGGTGTTGTTTGACCACACATCCGAAGATTACTTCGTGGTGTCCATTAAGAACGACGACGCCCGGTGGGTGGAGTCTTTCAGTAAGGACCTTCAAATGGCTGCAAAAACCGACCCTGGCTCGGTCCCCGCCAGCGTGAAATCCTTGGTGGGAAATGACACAGTGTCGTTCGACTTCCCGTCCCGTGATGTCTACAAACAGCAGTTCCAACGGTGCCAGGAACTTCTTCACTCTGGCGACTCGTACGAGCTCTGCTTGACCACCCAGCTGAAAATTAGTCTTCCACTGTACGTGGATCCGTGGGACGTCTACAAGATTCTCGCCAAAAAGAATCCCTCGCCATTCTCGTGTTTCGTCGCCTTCGACGACGTGGTGCTAATCTCATCACTGCCCGAGAGATTCCTATCTTGGAAAGATCAGAACGGCCGGAAAAACGTCGAACTTCGCCCCATCAAGGGCACTGTGCGCAACACCAGCGATGTTGACATCGCCAGGGCCACCGAGCTCTTGAAAACACCAAAGGAGATGGGCGAGAACCTCATGATTGTGGACCTCATTCGTCACGATCTCCACCAGTTCGTTGAAGACGTGAAAGTGCCGCTGTTGATGGTGGTGGAGGAGTACGAAACCGTATTCCAGTTGGTCAGTGTCATCACAGGCGATTTAAATGAAACCCATACTGGATTCGACATTCTTCACGAGTCTTTGCCTCCAGGATCTATGACTGGTGCACCAAAGAAAAGATCTGTAGAGCTTCTACAGGATATCGAAAGCATGCAAGCCAATGGGAACAAGGGAGGAAGAAGAGGCATATACAGTGGTGTGGTGGGTTATTGGTCTGTCACCGACGATGCCGACTGGTCGGTGGTGATTCGGTCGCTCTACCATTATAAAGACGACGTGGAGAACACGTCCACACTGGATGTGTGGAGAATCGGTGCTGGAGGTGCCATTACCGTCTTGAGCGATGCCGACCAAGAGTGGGAGGAGATGAGCATCAAGCTCTCCAGTGCGCTCCAAGTGTTTCAGTAGTCTGTATTGAAGCAGATGGAGGACACCATTTTTCATTGAAGGAGGATAATCACGTTTTCTCGGTGAAGGAAGATCACTAGGATATCTCAATGAAGTTGATAACGTTAAAGTAAGCATTGACTCCGGTTTCTCGTCATATTCGGATTGAGTTGACACGGCTCTCATGGGAGACAAGCATTAAACAGGGTGTCCATTGCAAGTTTAGATCAGCATTAAATCACAATTGATATAATTCAAAAGTTAATACATGAATGAAATGGGCGACGAGTGTGGTCATGTGTAGAATGATCATTCTCTTGATACAGCTTACCTTAGAAAAATAGACAGTTGGTAGTCAGATAGTAAAATTTCAAGAAAAAACGACATGACTTCAAGTGTAAGAAATTTAGTATGGGTTTGAGGTGAAGGTTGAGTAAGAATATGGATAAGAGGGTTTGGGTTCTCAGGGTTGAAGTGGCCCAGAGTTCATTTGGTATTGGAATACTACCATTGCCTCTAGTCGAGATGTGCCTTTTTGCAGCCATTCTTCAATCTCACTTGATACGAAAAAATTCCGTTTCCTCTCATGTCTCATCACCCCATAGTTCCTCCATACTCCCACACTCCTTCACCAAGTACTCAGCTTCTCCCTCCGACTGGCTGGTGTCGTCGTTGCTTCTATATTTGTGCACGTGATGCATCACGTGCTTTTTTCACTTTCACGTGACCACCCCTTCGTCGACGCATTTATTCGACGAAAATTACAACTTCTTCTTATTCAACAACATGTCATTTTTCGGTTTTGACCCTAGTGCAAATCCACAAGGCCGTGAGGCCGAGTCGTACGACTTCCAGGAAACCTATGACGGGTTGGGAGACGGCTTGGACGAGACCGATGATGCCTTTAACGACGAAACTTTCGGAGTGAAGTCGGTTGGAAAAGACTTCAGTTTCAGTGGCGCTGGCTCAGCGCCAGCCCAGCGTCAGGCTGTACCTCCACCGCAGACGGTGTCGTATGCGCAGGCCGCCGCGCACTCCAATGACGACGAGTTCATGCAAGATTTGTGGGGCGCCAACAATGCACCCACCCAACCTCAAAACCAGCCTCAAAATCAGGCTGCTCTGGCCCCAGGGTCGGCCCAAGGTTTGGCGCCAGGCCCCAATCAGGGCCAGGTCTCGCAGCCTGGGCAAAAGGTTTTATCGTTGGAGGAAATCGAGTCGCAATTGACCGCAATTGACCAGCTGGCTCCTCAGCCTTATGGCTTTCCGGGCCAATTCCCTCCCCAGCCTCATTTTGGCTTCTACCCACAGGGTTTCCCAGCCTATGGCCAGTTTGGATTCCCGGGCATGCCAATGCAACAGATGCCTCAGCAGATGCCTCAACAGTTCCAGCAGTTCCAACAGTTTCCTCCTCAGCAGCCAATGCAGCAACCAATGCAGCAGCCTGTTCAACCTCCAGTTGTTGCTCAACAACAACAACAGCAACAACAACAACAACAACAACAACCGGCTCCTTTGGCTCAGCAACAACAGCAACAACCTATTCCTGTGGCCCAACAACAACAACCTGTTCCTGCTCCTCAGCAACCTGCTGCTGTTCCTCAGCAACCTGCTCCTGTTCATCAACAGATTCCAGCTGCTCCATCGTCCAAGGCCGCCGTCGATTTGTCTCAATTCCCTGTCTTGGGATCCAAAGGTGCCCCAGAAATCGCTCAGCTGCCCGTCAGTCCTTCTAAACTGTCCCATGGTGCAGCTCATGCGCATGCACATGTCCCAGTCCAGCCTCTCGAGGATTTGACCCCAGAACAACAGGAAAAACAAGCCAGAAGACAAGAGAAAGTCGCCCGTATCATGAGATACTCAGGTATCATGAACCCTAAGGACAAGGATTTCGTCACCAGATTTCAATTGTCTCAAATTGTTACCGAGGACCCTTACAACGAAGATTTCTACGCTCAAGTTTTCAAAGTAATCCATCCAAAACCAAACGCTTTGCCTCAACACCCTCTGCAACAAAACAACTCAATCGCTCAAGCCTACTTGGACCAAAGTGGCCACAGATTGGGTGGTCGTCACAGAAGAGCTGATGTTGCCTTGCAAAGAATGCAACAACAAGTTCAAAAAGCAGTCACTGTTGCCAAAGAGAGACCTAAGTTGACTCAATACGCCAGAGAAGGTGCTTTGGGTAAAATTTCGTTCGGTACTGGTAAAAAACCAAGACAACAGTTGGAAATCTTCAGTAAAGCTGCTCAAAGAGAGATCGAAAAGGAAGAAGCTGCTAAGAATGGTGACTCGGATACTAATGGTGAAAGCACCGAATCAAATGCTTCAGCCGCTTCTTTCAAAAAGGATATCACCGCTTCATTATCCGCACCTTCTAAGGCAGTTAAGAAGTTCACCAAGAAGGATATCATGAGAATCTTGGAATCTATCATCACCAATTTAATGAATGTCGAAAGTGAATCAAGATTGTCCTCAGATGTCGATACTACTGCATTGTGGGAATCTTTGCATGTTTTAGATCAACCATCCTCTTCTGGTGCTGAAGAATCATTCGTTAACCCATTCATCCAATGTTTGAATCACAACAAGGCCTTGAAAATCTTGCCTCGTTTATTCAAATTTTTGACCAGAGAACAAATCTTAACTATTGCTACTTTAATCATGTCAAACTTAGAAAACTTATCAGTTGTTAAAAATGGTTCTTATACCACTTACCCAAATAAAAAGGTTTCTGATTCAATTTTGAAATTGGTTGAATCTTACTCTTTAACTTTCTCTAAAGTATTGATGAACTCGGTACAAGATTTCAAATTCAATGAAATTATCGGTTTGTTGGTTATTTTGATTGAACATAACAATGTGTCTTTCGTTTCCACTACAAAGATTGGTTTATCTATTTTGACGACACTTTTATCTCGTGCAGAATTGATCAGGGGTGAAGGCACCATTTCTGCCACGGATTTATCTGAATGGACTTCATGTTATGATGAGTTGTTCACTTCTTTGGAGTCAAGAATAGCCGCCATTTTCCCTCCACATCCTGAAGATGTTGATGATGGTTCATCTAGAGAAAATTACGTTTGGCAATTTTTGGCCACCTTATCGTTGGGTGGTAAGTTAAGTCATCAAAGAATTATCGTGGACGAAGTGAGAGATGAGATCTTCGGAGTCATGACCAGAGCCAAGGCCATTGATAATTCTGATTTGGCCAATTTGTACAAGAAGCAAAACTTGTTGAACAATTTGAACATGTATTTGGTTGTCATGGGATTAGTTGCTGATGAGAATGAAATCAAAGAATTACTGTAAATTAATAAATGATTCGAGGTTTTGTTGTTGGTCCCCGAGTTCACACTATTGATAAAGTAAAATACTGAAAAAAAATCAAAAAAAAACTTTGAAGAATTTCAATCTGGATTCAGATTCTAGCTCATGGTATGATTGTACTATAGTTTAATATTGACACTAAATATTAATTGGAAGTGTAGCACCGTATCGTTACCTACAATATCGAAGAAGCTAATATACATTAAATAGATGGTTTAAACAGGGATCATATAGGATGTTTAAACATATTAATCAGTTTGACTTGGGCAATGCTCCCAGTTGGAAATTCAACGAGTCAGGAGTTGTCAAATGGGAGTTTATAGTACAAGATGAAGAATGGGAAAGAATGGATGATGCTTCACACGAAGAATTATCATGCTTATTTAGAGATTTTGCAACCAATTTCAAATTGGCCAGTTCTGAAATAGATCTTTCGGCATTCATATCATTTTTATGTGATGTGCTCATGATGGAAGACACATTAGAAGAGACCGAATGGTTTCTTGTGTATCTTTGGGTTTCGTAGTAGGTATCATAGCCCAGGTTACGAACTTTGGGGGTATTCAAAGAACCTGGTTTGAAAGGAGGTAACAAGTTGCCGTTTCCTTCGAAGTGAGGTGGCTCCTCGAAAGCATGTTTCTCCTCTTGTGAGAGGACAATGTTTATTGGGATAAATCCACTTCTTCTCTTTGTTGATGCAGTTGTGGAAGGGAAGGTTCTGGATGACTTGGTTTGTGGAGAAACTGATAAAAGAGAGTTGATTCTTTTCTCTTGTTTCAAAAGCTCCTTGAGCTGCTTGATTTCTTCTTGTTGCTTCACAATCATGTTCTTATGTTCATGAACAAGCAGAACTAACTCATTTCTGAACAACTTGTTGTTGTCGTCGTGGTTAAACTCGAGGTCTTTGTAAGCGCTATCCATGCTGAGACGAGGATTTGAAAATGCAGTGTGGTAGCTGGAGATGCTTTCAGTAGTAGAGAAGCCACTGAATTGAATGGAGGGGGCAAGAGATTCACGGTGTGTTGATAAGTTATTTGGCTGTGATTTAAATATTATCGAGGGCCTTTTGAGACCATTTGGAGCCTCGATATCTGAAATTGGAGTTCCTGTGCTGATGTATTTCAAGTTAGACAGTTTGAGAGAGTAAGCTTTGAAAATTTGAATGTTGGCGTCAATGATTGTTCCTTCGTCGGTGTAAGCGTCTTCAAATCTAACGGATTCTCTTAAATTGCACGAAGAAGGGTTTTGAAAGGAGCTGTTGGCTTTGATAGACCCCTGGCGTGAAGTGCTTCTCGATAGTATATCGTCAAAAGAGATCGGATCAACGTTGCTGCTAACTTTGTCTTCAATGAGTTCTTGTTCAATCGGTTTTGGGCTGTTCACCTCGTGAGTAATATTTGCAAGAGGAGTCTCTAAGGCGCCTTCGAAGTAGTGTGTCAGAAACTTGGCTAAGGGACTTGTTGGTTGTGATTGGATGATTTGGGACAATTTATTCTTCTGGCTGGTTGTTACGGTAGAATTTGCCCTTTTTGCAGCAATAGTCGGTGAGGTCGGTATTGGGTATTTGTCCTCTGAATAGAACGAATCGATATTTTTGCTGTAAATGGCGGGATCGGGGTCAGATGTATCTTGATAAGGTGCTATTATATCATTCATGGTGAAGTCGGTAGAATCATTCTCACCAATACTGATTGAATCTTGAATTGACTCTTGAGTTGAATCATGAAATGAGTCTTGAAAGGAGAGATCCAGATCCTCTACTCTTCTGATTTCACCATACTCCAGTTGACGCAAAACCTGATCAACTTTTACCATATTCTGTTGTGGAGAATGCTTTAAAAACGCTTCGGGCCTGTTAATAACGAAAGATTTCGGATGGTTGTTGACTCTAGTAAATTTTCTGTGACTTGAAATAGGCTGTTCGGTAAGCTGGTTGACCGTTGGTTTGGTGTAGTTAGTAGTATAAGACTTAGCCTTTTTCAGAGAGAGCTTATTAAAGAAGGAAGATGATTTATTGATATCTCCGGAGGGCCCCGGAGCCTGTTTTACAGGCTGCGAAGTTGATTCGGATATACGGTTTTTGTGCATTTTTAAAGCAAATATACTTAGAGTCATTTGGTCATAGGGTTGCAAATAGGTGGAAAGAAACAAAAAATTGTTTCGAAATACTTGAAGACTTCGACAATTATTTAAAACACTCAAAGATGTGGATGGTGTAATGTTTTGAAGTTTGCAAGAACCAGAGACACATGACGCTTAATAACGAAAGCAGAATTATCGATGAAAGTTGAACAATACAAATACACGCTTTGCATGGATACGCAAAGGAAGAAGGTTAATATTCAATTGTTTGACTGCCTAGAAGGGAAACAGACGCATGGTAAATAAACTTCCTAGTATCTCAGGGCGATACATATTGTTTAAAAATAATAATAAGTTAGGACTGTTTTGAAGAAACCGAGAGCTACAGACCCCGAAATACAATGCTTTTAACACACTAAATGGAAAACGATTTGTGCAGTCAATTAGTGGCCAAATAGGGTAATCAGAAATGAAAACATTCTCCGAATTGATTATTCTTTTATCGTGAGTAGTTATAGTTTTTGCTCATTCCTACTTGTAAAATTGGTGTTCATGCAACGACTACGTTTCACTGATTGAAGCTTTTATTCCTTATACCTACAACCTTAATTTGTTTATCGGCTTAATGTAGTGCGAGGCAAGATCTTAAAGTTAGATAGTTGATCAAATGCATGCATCCCCGCGCCTGCCTGAGTTTATGCGTAATTTTTTAATTTTTCCTTAGCTCAATTTGAGCCTAGTTAGGCAGGTGCCTTGTGTTTACGTTGATCCTTGTTAATCCAGAAGTCTCATGTTGAAAACTTCGAGAATTGCTCTATCACCTAAACTTTATTTTCCCCCAGCCATAACTTATTCTGTGAAATCTTCGCCCAAATTTTTGCTTCTCTGCAGTAATGTGTAGTAGTTTTTTGCTCCCTGTACTCATCAATTGGACTTCCTGCAATGTTACTAGAATCATTACTTTTCATGCCACGTTCAGCGCCTAGACGCTCTATCATGTCAAGTACGCATCTAATAAAACTGGCCAATATTTTTTTGTTCATGCTCCTCAACGGCTTTGTGACTTTTATGAAAAAATATGTTGATACAACATATTTGTGTAAAATACATTGTTAAAATTAGTTAACTTTAACTTTTCAAATCGATCTGTTTGGTGCATTTCCTAATCGGGAATGCTTGTTTACGTTTGCGCCTATGCACATTTTGTTACTATCGCTCTGACAATTGAACAATAAAAATTAAGCCTAACGGCACGGTAAACTTGGAAGTTAGTGGAAGTTAGTGGGCATTCCAAAGACGTGCAAAAAACCGAAATTGTGGCTTTAGCACGAGATTAATCAACTATTATTACCACTTAACATATCTGGAGTTAAACATTAATTTCAAGTAGGATTTACCAAGGGTCGCCTGTTGTTCTCGTATAAAATCTCGTATAAGAGCTACAAGGGGGTTTCTTCATATTTTTAGAGATAAATCTTGGAAGCTGACAACGCAGCCTCAACGTTGATCATGGGCTTCTTTTCTAATGTCCAGTCCAAACTGAAACAAAGCCTCGTGGGACCATCAACTGGAATATTCAAGCAACAATAGTATCGAGTTGATCATGAACCCTTTGCTTTCATCGCCGTCTGAAATTTGATGCTTAATAACATTTTTGAAGCTTTCCAACTAGACACCCTGCGTTTGAACATGCAACTTTACGCGCTTCAATACCTTCGAAAATTTCAAAACAAAATGAGGCTGCGAAATGCTTTGTTAGTAATTGCCAACATGCGTGCGGATGCGCTTCCGGTGGCTTTTGATGTATGTACAGCCTGCATCAACTCGGTAAATATACTGCATATGTATAAGTGTTGGTACTATCTATATTTGCAGTTCTTGCTTAAACTTTCTAGGCAATTCGCAGCAGCCCTGAGGGAACTTTGATTATGTATGTGATTTTCATGTGGGCATTTCAAAGAGAACTGAGCGTTGTAATTGTATCCAAGGACCTATTTGTGTATGGTTGCATATTATTGTGATTCCACCCTCATATAACAAGACAAAAGTTAGGTGATAATGCAGCAAATGACTGTAACCCAGAACACGGTGAAGTGTTTCTTCAAGCACGGCTGGTATTGTCTGCAAAATCATTTCTTTTTGCCAGTAGTCATCTCTGACTGTATTGACATCTTTTTTGACTACAGTTGCAAATTCCACTGTTCGTGTTCGTGGGGTCATACAACTTGTTTCCACGATTCTCCAAGTAAGTGTTTAAGATTTTCGTGACCGTTCATCTCTCACTCACAAAGCTTATAACAATTCAGTTGCTGGGTAATATGACAGGGATAATGCAAATAAACCTGATTGTATCATTATGGTTACCAGCGACTCGTTTGAGTGATGCAATCGCTTGGTCATTCTGCAAGTTACAAGAGTAAAATCGCATTTCCTGCGTCTTTTCGTGTTCGACCATGAATCTGGAGAAAGGTATTTCGACTTTTGTTGAGATTAGTTACAAAAAATTACAAATTCAAAAAATTGACAAAATTGGGTGCCCTTTTAGACAGCCCACCAAACACCCAAGATTACGGGGAGTTGTTTGTTAGCTACTTTGACTCAGTTTTGGGGACCAAACATATGGATTTCAGGGGCTTTCGGATGCCAGAAAACACATAAACTCCTCTTAGCACCCAAAAACACCCAGTGCGACCCAATGACGACGGTTTGTCATCATTGGCTCATGACACATATCTCTTGAACACGATATGGATGTGTAGGTATGCTATGGAGTGTGGAAAGTCAAAAGTTTGACGGGTGCCATTAAGGTGCCATTAAGGTGCCATTAAGGTGTCATTGAGGTGCCGCCTAGTTATAACAAGCCATAAACCACTAAAGTGAGTGATTGCTCCTCATAAATGGTACTGGGCAACTGAAGAATCATCGAAGTACATTCCCTCTCTCTACGAGGCATCTAAATTTGGCACAAGGTACTGAAATTTCCACTTTTGCATTCTAACAGTGATGTGCTCGTGCCAGAAAGGCAGTGCCCAAACCACTTATTGGCAATTCGAGGACGAATAACTCCACCAGTTTGGACTGAGTGGCGTCAGGACCACCTCCATTCGACTCAGAATATACAGACGGTCAGAATAAACCAATAAACAGGCAAACTGTGGGAAATGTTTTTTTCAAAATTCTATCAACTGAAAAACTTGGGTATTGACCTAAAAATGGGTAGTGTGCCGACCAGCGACAGAGTTGGCTGCTAAACTCGTGCTCAGAGTGGGTATTTTGGCAGGAAGGAGATGTATTCATATTTGCGGTGAACGTCTTTTTTTTTCAAACGATAATAAGTGTAGTTCAGTATAACCTGTCTTCAATTAGCCCTAAATAGGAGTTTTGGCTTAATCAAGGGTTTTGAATGATTTTCGACGAAGACCATTCGCAAGAGGGTAGTGCTACGAAGATTGAAATATATTGGTGTATATGGCTGCTAAATTCAGAAAGACATTGGCGATATTGTGGAAATTGGGTGGTAGTAGGGAAGGCGGTTTCAAGTGCATGTCAAGCTATTAGGAGCGAGGACCTCTTTGTTTCAGTGCTCTTTATGCTGACTGATGACTAAGAGAGCACTTCCATGTCCTGCTTAGATTTCACAACCTACATCGATTGCTTCTTCTCTTTTATTGACGTACCAAAAAGCGAGGCTTTGATGCAGAGATCGCATCCCTGGCGCCTTTCAGTCGTTCGATAGGTAATGTAAAATTCTATTTCGATTGACTGCAAAAAACGACCAGCTCGAAATTTGACAAAAGTGGGTAGACTCACGGAACAATAATTCGAATATAAGACTTGAGCAAGCCTGAAGTTGATGTAATGTGGGCTGGAAGTCCATGGCTCATATGAAACTTTTCCTGAACATCCTTGATACTGGTGACTTGACGTTATCGGTGAGGTAGTGTTTTAACCAATATGAAATCTTACCATAATTGTATTCCTATTACAAGGTCCTCTATATTCTAGGCTCTTCATTCTAATTCAATCTGGCAAATTTGAATCACCCGAGTTATTTCTTCGGGTCTTCGAAATTACATAATCCGAGGGATTTGAAATCAATTCTCCGCTTCATAGTCGGTGTTAAAATACGTATTTGTTCCGGACGATAGGTAACCACCAGGGTTGTTGCAACCTATAAATAAAACCCTACAATGGAAAACATTTTCTTCCACTAATTGTTCCTGTTCTTACAAACGACGTTATCCAAACCTAACATTTGGTAGTATGACACCTCAAATCAAACCCGTCAGTTCGAGCACGTCCAATGAGAGGAGGTCAGGTGCCGATAAGCTTCCCATGAATTCCACCATGATTCTGCAAGAGCTCTACGACAGACTTCAAAATGAACAGGGAATTTTGACGCATGGATACGTCCATGGTCATATTCACACTCATCGGGATCACACCCATATTCATGGACATATCCACAATCATGATCACCACCAGGAAACCATAGATAAAGAAGACTCAAATGCTTTGGTTGATCAGCTTCTTGACTTTGAATCTTGCAAAAGAATTGAGGAAGAATACAATACCTGTAATGGTATTTTATGCGACGAATTAGATGATTGCTTCTTCTACAATTGCGATCAGATCGATGACAAATGTAATGAATTTGCCAAACCATGTGACGAAGTCTGTGGCAAAGACTGTGGAGACAAGGATTGCAACTCTTGCGATGAAAAGAATTGCGAATCATGTGACGACTGTGATTCTTGCGGTGACCTTTGTAAAGAGTGTGACTCCTGCCATGACTGTGACTCCTGTGATGCGGCTCACGAAGAACACGAGAATAATTTATGTGATCATCAGTTGGAGAGGAAACCTATATTCGAAGATTTGATTCAAAACGTTCATAAAAATGCTGCTTTATTTCAGGGAGGTACCAAACGAAGAAAGCTTTCCAATGAGGATAAAGTGGAGCTTCACTTTCCCCATTCGTGCCACCAAAGCGATACTGTCGAAGTTCCAGTGAATAATGAAAACCACAATCTGCACCAGTCTTGCTTCCATACCAAAATACCTAATATTGATGCTTCTGCCGATAAGCCATTGTCTGATTTTGACTTTCACCTATACTTCAACAACTGGGAGAAGTTTTTGAATGATCAGAAAAATGAGAGAATAGTTCTTCCTTCAAGCAATACTTACTCCTGTAAATGGGAAAATTGCTACCGAAAGATAAATGATGACAACTTGGTACAGCATCTTGTGAAGGAACACTTGAACCATGAGTATGACATGAAGAAAAGTGAGGGCTTGTTTCAATGCGAGTGGGACAACTGTAATTTTATGGATAACGACTTGAACGGCCTTATTGGTCACTTGAATAGCCATAAAGGTAAGACTGTCTCAAATAATTTTGATACTGATATCACTGCTATTACAGGAACTCCGGCGATGACGCCTAACTCATTGAATAAATCAACGTTTTCGTCGCCAGAAGGAGAATTGCTATCTACACCGTTTGGAATGACCAAACAAGAAAACACACAGGTCTTATCCAGAAATACTGACCAGCCATTCACCATAACTTCCCTTGAAATTTCTCCCAAGGAAAAGAAATCTTCCCACCCTATAGATGCCCAGTTTACTTGCAGGTGGCAGTTAGGGACGGAGCAAAATGGAGACCCAATAGTCTGTAACAAAACACACAGTGACGCTGGTGACCTCCAGAAACATTTAGTAGAGGACCACATTGGATCAGGAAAATCTGTGTATCACTGTAAATGGGCAGGCTGTGAAAGAAACAATGGTAAACACTTCCCCCAAAGACAAAAATTGTTAAGACATATTCATGTTCATACAAACTACAAGCCATGCAAATGCGAAATATGTGGGTCTTGTTTCGCTGTTGAATCGATGTTGAAACAGCATTTGAGAATTCATTCGGGTGAAAAACCGTTCACATGCTCGACATGTGGCAAAAAATTTGCAACCAGTTCGTCGCTCTCGATTCACAACCGTATACACACAGGCGAGAAACCACTCGTTTGCAAGTGGCCAAACTGTGGGAAAAGATTTAGCGAAAGTTCAAATCTAACCAAACACTTGAGAGTTCATTACAAAACATTCTCTTGCGAGGTTTGTGGTGAAGAATTTGACAAAAAGGCAAATTTTAACAAGCACATGATTCAACACGAAAAGGTCAAGGTGGAACCGATCCATCTTTAGGTTCGATGAGGCATTATAGAAATTATCATATTCATAGCTTTGCCAAACTTGTATTGTAGAATATTCTTGAAGATACAACTGTTTTATCGTAAGGTTTCGTATTTGAGCAAATTGCCCTTTTTTATGTGTTTCTCGATATTTGCAACAATTAGGACCCGTATTTAATGAGAATTATTGCAAAAAAGTTTAAAATCATAAAATCAACAAAGCTCAACAACCCATTATAACGAAAACCGTAGTCAAATGTAATACCGACCTCAAGAAGACATGAAAACCTTTCACAAGAGATCATGTCGGCGCAAGTAAAAGCATCAAAAGATTGCCTAATTACTGATCGACAGTTTCCGAGTCACTTTGAGGCATGCCTGAATTCAACACCGTGAACCTTTCGCTTTGTAACAGACAAACCGAAAAACAACACATGGGTATTCAAAACCTTGATCACCAACCAAGTCTACAAGCTTATCCCAAGCATCAAAGTCAAGCTAATAAGAAATACGACATTATACGCGACATATCACCGACATTTATATTCCTCAAAAGAATTAACACCTTCAAATCGAAAATTTTCAGTTAACCATTTTCTTGAGAAAACAATGAAGCCCACAAGTATAGCCCTTAAGACGGTCAGAGTGCCGTTTGCCAAACCCTCGGTGACGCCATACCAGTTCCCAACTCTCTCATCAGTTTCTGTCAAGGATCTTCCAAATAACGGCTTCGGCATCAATAACTACAACATCGCCAAATCGAAGTTCGGACACTGGCCGGTTTACAAGAAAGTTCAAAACACCAAGATCACCACCGAAATCAAAAGAGTCAAGGGTGACTTGGAGCAGTTCCGTGCTGACTTATTAAAGCAGCTTCCTCAATTATCTGCAGCCCACGTTAGCATCAATCAACAAGCAGGATATGTCAATGTCAAAGGAGACGTGGTGGATGCCGTCAAAGAGGTTTTGGAAAAGAACATAGCCTGAATTAATAGCCAAATTCTTATGTATAGCACGACTGTAAATAGACATGATAAAGTGAACAGTGTAGAAAATTACATAAAATATTATTGTTACATGGTGGTTACATAAAATACAGCGAAATGGCTCTCGTCTAATCTATTGAAGCTCGGAGCCCACTTCTGAGGATGGCGTGGAACCCCCTTCTGAGCTCTCGAATGCCACTTGGCGGATTTGCACAATCCATGGGTCGTTCAACAACTCAGCTGCACTAGAGCGCTTCTTAGGGTCATGTTCCAAACAGCGTGATAAAAACTTGATACCCATATCACTCAACTGGTCCCGAGATGGCAACTCGGGTTGATGACCAGCCGCAATGTGGTACATTATAGCCCATTCGTTATCCAAATTAGCCCAAGGTCTTCTGCCCGTGGCCATTTCAAGCACACAACAACCCAAGGACCAAATATCGACGACACCGTTACGGTCAGTGTACTGTCCGGTGATAACCTCTGGGGACATATACATCGGAGTTCCTGTCATAGAATTGACGTTATTGTGATTGCCAATGGCACGAGTACCTTGAGTTGACTCAGAGCGACGGGTACGGCCAGAGTTGGCAATCACCTTGGCTGCACCGAAATCAACAAATTTGACCACACCGTTACGATCAAGAAGGATATTCTCAGGCTTGATATCGCGATGCACAACCCCTTGGTGATGCAAGAACGCTAAACCTTCTAACATCTGTAAAGTGTAGATTTGAATCACCATTTCATCCTCGATACGGCCATGCGCTAACAAACTTGAGAGTGATCCTCCTTCACAGTACTCCATGAAGATGTACACTTTATCACGATGCACTTCCACCCCGTAGTACTGTACGACATTAGGATGATTCAACATTTCCAAGATTGTCATTTCGTCCTTGATGGAGGGCACAATCTTTAGAGATTGACTATCATGGAATCGAATCTCCTTAACAGCCATCAAGCCACCTGTGTCCAAATTGACAGCAAGGAAAACTTGACCGAAAGAGCCACCACCGATGAACAGCTTCTTTTGCCAACGAATAGAAACACTCGAGAAAGAAGATGCCAAGAGTGTCACGAATTGATATTCAGAGTCAGTAACATCCAAAACTCTACCAACCGAATTACCTTGTTCCAGTAATTCACGACGCGAATCCTCCAATTCTTGAAGGGCCTTCATGACGTCCTCCTGGTAAACTTGAATAATGTATTCATCGTCAGCTGAATTTTCGATCTTATGTTTCTGACTAGTCCATTTAAGTAAAGTTCTCTTCTCTGCTTCACTTGATCGAGCACCCATGATATCGAAATGGGAGATAAGTAACGACATACACCGGGCGACCTTCAATTTCATCCGATAAAATTGATCGTTACGCAAAACGAGAACGTTGAAACCACGAGTCATATCCATGGCAAATTCTAAAGCCAAGACACAATAACGGAACGTCTTTCTATCAGTTGGAATACAATCATCGCAGATGAAACTGACCCATTCGATGGAGAGTTGAATAAGTTTCATGATAACAGTGGACTTTCGTGACGAGTCTAGGTTTTTCACAGTATTCTTTCCATAATCACGAGCGTAAACAAAGTAATTGTTGATCAATTCTTGGTATCCACCTTCAGGAGCAGTGGCTTTACACTTTTCTCTGACAGTTTTCACAGAATCTAGAACAGCTAATGACATTTTGAAGAAGTTACGGTTGATGCGATTCAACTCGTGATGAACTTTATCCAAAGAACATCTTTGTCCAATTGGCTTTGTTAAGCCACCCCCAACCATCATAGCATCTCCCACAGTGTCCAAAAATCTTTCCCTAACATAGTGTAAATTATAGTGGGGTAATTTGGTCACCACTAACATCTGCCCAACTTTGATGTCGGTAACAGCGATTTCGCTCGTGTGAACACTAACTACCGAACCTTCCCATACAATGGGTTTTGATGGACAAATTGCCACAACGTAGGCTAGGTCACCGGGACTTGGATAGTTCAGTTTTGCTTGTTCGAAAGGGTTAGGATCCATGGGTTTATTAACATCATCGATCGATCCCTCTTCGGGATCGACAAGTTTCAACAAGTGAGTAAATTCGAGATTGCTACTTGAGTTTTCAATACCAACGTAAGAACCATTCAAAATCTTCAAAATTTCATGTTCATTACCCAATAATTCCGGACTGGCGAAGAAATAAAGACCTTGGGTTTCCACCGTACCAGTATAAACCAAAAAATGGTTTGATGCTCTTAAATTATCCAAAAGCATCTTGGTACGATTACCTGGACTGGAAGGAACATCAAAAACAAGTGAGTTACTGAAATCACGCGAAAGCTGTCCCGTGAATCTTGCCAACTTACGTCTCATTTGAGCAAAATTTTCAGTGGTTGAAGTGTACCACCGTACCAAATCATAAGTACCTTGTGCCTGTGGTGGAGTCGTTCTTATTTGATTGTTGAAGTAGGCGAAAAGACGCTGGACTAATTTGGAAGTTAAGATTGTGATATTTTCAGCAGTCACTGTACTAGAACCCTCAACGAAGTTACCTAGAAGTCTAAGATAATTCCAGGTATCTTCCAATTCATCGGGTTCCTTGAAGGTTCTAAAGGAATATGGAGACCTCGAGCCGTCAATCAATTTCATATTCAATAGAACGAAAAAATATCTCACACACAGTAAAAGCACTTTATCGAAGTCTAAGTTTTCGTTATCGAATGGATCAGACAATACCCATGTTTTACTAGGGTCAGGTTTACAATACTCCATGACACCCAGTTTAACCTCGAGGGCAATTGTAAGGTACGACTTGAAATCGTCGATCATTTGATCAATCATCATCAAAGTTGGGTTTTGCAATTTGCGAGCAAAACTTAACCGCACATTGATGATTTCTTTAATCAATCTCATAGGGATGTAGCAAAGCTGGATCAAATCGTGAATATAATCAGGTAGCTTCAAAATTTCAAACATGTGCCCAAGACGAATATAAGTGTCTTTCGATTTGACCATCCATGGAGCTAATGGATTGAAGATACGACTTTTGAAAATGGTCAAAACATCTTTTTCCCTCATCAATCTTTCAGCTAAAGACTTGTTATCCTCATCAAAAATCTTTTTCACCACTTTGCTATTTGCGTCTTCAGGGTCCTCCGTGAATGTGTCATCTGGACTTTTAGTGATATCGAGTTCTTCATTACCGATCCAGACTTTGAGAGATTTTGTGGCTGTGGCAATGGCGTCGGTTATAGACAACCAAGCATTCAATGCATCTATACGGTCTTGAAATTCGGGGCTTCCACAGGCAGGTTTATCGCTTCTCATCTCCTTACCAGTCATCCACAAATCACAAACTTTCTCGTAACGGTCTAAAATGGACACGACTTGTTGTCTAGGTGAGTTGTTTGTTGGATCATCGTAGCTAACCTCGTATTGTAAAACGTCCTCGATAAATTGATCCACCAAAGTACGACGATAGCTGACGATTTTACGCTGATCATCTTCTGTTCGATTGAATAATTTGGCCCTGACACCAAACCAGATGTTCTTCTTCAGATGTGAATAGATGAATGATTCTTGGCCTTCAATAGAGTTACTATTATTGATGATTTTGGTTTTCTCCGAACGAACGACGTCACCAGTCAAAACCGATGTTAACATTGCCTGCCATTCTAAGCGTTCAAGTACAGCAGGATCATCTGTATTTGTATCCAACGCAAGCATGTTGTTATTTGAGTTTTTCATTATGGAGAATGCCAAACTGAAGTCAATTTGATACTTGTCATCGTCTATATCTGCGAGGAGTTCGCTGTTGCCATGCAACACATCTTCCTCGTCTTCATAGTCGTCATTCGCATTGGAGTCACCTTCTTTAAGCTCCTCATCAGCACCTGTGATACCTTTGGTGTAGTAATCGTCAACGTGTTGGTTTCTTATCTTACGGAGGTACGCCTTTTCTTGAGCCAAGTACTGGTTGCTGTGGCTCGCAAGAGAAGAGGCAATGGAGCGAGACTGAGAGCGCAGGCGAGTGGTACTGGAGCCGGCCGAGTGGGAATGAGAGGCTGCAGCGCCCGATGCATGTGACGAATGGGACGAGTGTGACGAATGTGCTCCGGGGGTAGTAGGACCCAACAGGGAGGCGTGGGTCGAATGAGTGCCTAGCTGCGAGGGATGTGATCCCAATTGGGGCGGGAAGGTGCTTGTAGGCGTGAGGACTTTTGGAGATCCCAGAGCTGATCCAGGGACGGAGTTAGGAGAGTCTGCACCCATTGAATGCTGGATGTTGTTCAATTTGGCGTGGATGGAATGGAGTCCCGGCTGAGAAGCGGGAGGAGCCTGCGAAGGAGTGCTGGTGCCCGAATGGACCACGTTAGACAGTGATGGGTTGCGGAGAAGCAGAGGGCGGCGTGTGGTTGCCGCATGGGGCGGGTGATGTAGTTCCTTGGAGTTGGGAGAATTGGGCTGCATTTTCGATCTGAGTAAAAGGGAATGCTGTTGAGTTAGGTGTGCTCAAGGGAGTTCGGAGTGATCGAAATCAGAATATGTCGGTTAGCAGCTGAGGTGTTATGTAGATATGCAATGATGACGTGGCAATGGTTGAACTAGTTGATGTGGGACCTAGCGGATTGGGTAAGTTTGGCAGTTGTATAAGGCCAAAACTAGTCGAGATGTGAAACTGAGAAAGGTCAAAGTATTACGATAAACGGTTCAATGCGTGTCCAGTGAATAAGTGTGTGACAATGGCTAAGTACCAGCCAATATGCTTGTGAAATGCAGCGGCAAAAAGATTGAAATTAGCAAAAGAGTGGAATAAAGCGTTTTAGGGCGGTTAATTTTGAGGAGTCAAAAAATGTGCCATGGCACGCAAAAGGAGCCTGGGAAAAAAGTGTCGTGCGGTGGTGCGTGGGCCCGGCCGACAAGTGGTACTGGGCTGGACGCGCAACACTGTTTGTGTGGCCCCAGTTGCCAGAAAACACGGTGGGGTGGGCTGGGAACTGGTGCGAATACGATTTTCATTCACTTGGTCTCTGAAACGAACATTGAATAACATTCATGAACACCCACGCGTCTACATACCCGTGACTCCATCTGATTGTCCTTACCTTACCACTCTGTACCATTCGCCATCGTTGTTTTCCATTCATTCACTAGGTTGTTTTCCATTCATTCACCATCGTTTCCATTTATTCGTCATCACTATTCAGTCATTATTCACTCTTTGAGCTTCAGAGATGTCCCTCTTCCAAATGATGCTGCAACAGCCAGCGTTCTCCCATATTACCACGTCAATTCATTCTCTCGATATGCTCCTAGCGTTCCGTTCCAGCTCTTCAGGGATCTTTGATTTTCAATCGGTGCCCGCTTTCGGAGGAAACTACGCGATCCTTTCATCTGTCATCAGCTCCCATTTGGCCCAGAGCCAGCGAAACAGAGCCATTGTCATCGACACGCTATCACCGTTCCCCATGTCGCTTCTAGCGGCCATTCCGGGCTTCGAAACCCAATTTCTTTCGCAAATATCGCATTATTCTATCACCAGCTTTGCAGGCCTACTCCATTTTTTTCAGGCCTTGGAGAAATCGCCTGAAAAAACCATCATTATAGTCAATGACGTCCATGAACTACTTGATTTCTACAAACAGGAGATTTTGCTGAGCTACAAAACCACCATATTAAAGAGTCACATCGCCAGAAACTCCATGGCCCTCAGTAATAAGACAAGGTTGATGGAAGATCCTGAATTCACCATTCCCGATCCGCTTCCTCCTAACTCAGATATTCTTACAGAAAACCCGCTATCCAAAGCGGAAAGCCATATCTACAAATTGATAGACTCAATGTCGAAGTATGCAATAGCCAATGATTCTTTGGTGTTTTTGAATGGACTTCTTTCCACAAAGTATAAGAAATACACTTTGAAATCACAAGATTCATCACAGCCATCACAATTGTCACTGTCATCAAATTCAGAACCCCTTGGTCGAATGTACTTCGTTCCATCTCCACCCATGAATGATGATACGGAATATCGCAAAGGCATTCAAAGTCAGCACTCAACACAATCATTGATTTCGGCGAGCTTGGTCTTCTATAAAGATTGGTATTGGAAGACAACCCATTATCGAGAAAATGGAAAGAAAGACGGAAACAACATGATCTTAGCAGTTAAAGTTAACAATTTGAGGACTATTGGGGTCAGCGAGCCCATCTATTTCGACTACCCCGATTCAAAATACGACCTGGACGGAGTGTTGGTTGACCTATCCAGAAGAAACCGGCTGAACACTCAAATGAGCACACAGGCCAATTCTCTGGCCATATACTCACAGAGACAAAATTTGCAGCCGAACCAATCAGAGAAAAATTCCACCCCACAAACAAGAGATATATCTACAACACGCAAAGGCTCTCTGTGCTACGGCTCTGGAGATGCTCGCGGTGCAAGTTTGGAGAAAGAGCTTCCTTCTTCGCCCAACATGACAGAGAGCCAGGTTCGAAATTTCCTCCCAAACACAGACACACAGCTGCTGATTGTGGAGGGGTCAGACGAAGAGTATGAGGCGTTGGTTCCCAAGTAGCTCTTTCGTCCCCTCTAGTTGTGAAATCAAAGAAAGTCCACAAAAATCGGCAGCAAAGCAAAACTTCTAAGCAAAATTACTCTACCAGGGCCCGAGAGTGCCATTGGACAAGGCACCCGCGGTATAATTCTAGTCCCACAGCATATATTTATTCAATTTATAGATGAACCAAACTCACCAAATCGACGGATCAAATTCAGTCAAATCATCGCTCAATTCATAGATGAAAAACTTAAAAATGGTAGGTTTAAAACAAAAAACACTCAATTTGCAGATAAAAACGCACCTCCATCAACCAGATCACAGAGTCAAGATTGTAAAGTCGAAAAAATATAAGTCGCATATAATTCCGAGGGTGGGACTTGCGCGACATTTTTGCAATTATTCACGACTTTGGGCATCTCATCACATTTTTCAGTCTCCCATATTAACATCAAATCTCCACACCATGGCTACCGTTATCCCACCACCATCGAAGAAGCAAAAGAAGGAAGCCCAAAAGCCGCGCGAGCTTGATCTCGTGCCCGAGGGGCTTCCGAATGTTCTCATCAAATTCCAAGCTGCCGATACTGGAGATTCGGTTGGAGGATCGATTCGAGTTCCAGCAGGAATCACTGAAAAACAACTTGAAGAATTACTTAACCAGCTAACAAATGCAGAGGATCCCGTGCCGTACTCTTTCTCTCTTCTCAACAAGGACACCAACTCAAAGGAAACAGACACCAATGCCAACTCGCTAGTGGATATTACCGATAACTTATACTCTTCAGTATTGAAGCCCGGAATCAAGACTACTGAAGATTTCATGACCCTTGTTTACACTCCTAGGGCCGTTTTCAAAGTGAAGCCAATCTCCCGGTCCAACGCCGCCATTGCCGGCCACGGAGCCACGGTGTTGTGCTGCCTGTTCTCGCCCAACGACTCGTCCCGTGTGTGCACTGGTTCTGGAGACGGAACTGCCAGAATTTGGGACGCCAACACCAACACTCCATATGCCACCTTGTCGGGACACTCCAACTGGGTGTTGTGTGTTGCCTACTCGCCATGTGGCACCATGCTTGCCACTGGTTCCATGGATAACACCGTGAGACTCTGGGATACAGCAGGAAAACCTTTGGGTGGCCCATTACAGGGCCACACCAAATGGGTGTCTAGTTTGGCATGGGAGCCACTCCATCTAGTGCCCGTGGGCAGGAAACCAAGGTTAGCGTCTGGCTCCAAGGACGGCTGTGTGAAAGTATGGGATCCCGTTGCCAGAGTGTGCCAGTTTTCCATGAGTGGCCACACCAACGCGGTGTCTTGTGTCCGCTGGCTGGGATCCAACATCGTGTACTCTGCCTCCCACGACAAGACCATCAAGGTATGGGATATGAGTGCCAATGGGAAATGCATACAAACACTCAAGAGCCATGCTCATTGGGTCAACCACTTATCGCTTTCAACCGACCATGTTCTCAGACAAGGTGGGTTTGACCACACCAGCAGACCGGCATCTGCCGCTTCCGACGGCGCAGAGCTTCGTGCTAAAGCCTTGGAGGCGTACGAAAAGGTGTCTCGAGTAGGCGGCTCTGTTAGCGAGAGAATTGTCACCGCCAGTGATGATTTCACCATGTACTTGTGGGAGCCATTGAAATCCAGCAAGCCCATTTGTCGTATGACAGGACACCAGAAGCTCGTCAACCATGTGGCCTTTTCGCCAGACGGGCGCCATATTGTTTCATCGTCTTTTGACAACTCTGTGAAGATTTGGGACGGTTTGAAGGGCACTTTCGTGGGCACCTTGAGAGGACATGTGGCACCAGTGTACCAGACGGCGTGGTCTGCAGACAGCCGGTTGTTGGTTAGTTGCTCCAAAGATACCACGTTGAAAGTGTGGGATATCAAGACAAGGAAGTTGAAGGTGGACCTTCCGGGCCATGTTGACGAGGTTTACGCTGTGGACTGGAGTGTTGACGGGAAGAGAGTGGCCAGTGGTGGTAAGGACAAGATGGTGAGGATCTGGTCTCATTGAGGAAGAGGAAATATGATGAAAGAGGGAAGAACTTAGCAACAACTTGTCAACTTCTTAGAATATTGAATTATTGCTTCGAAGTAGATACGGCAATGAACGGGAAGCATGATAATGTGGGCATGGTATCAGTAAGTTAGCAGCAATACAAAGAGATAGCCAAGGAGGCCGAGTAGATCAAGCAGATAAAATGGATAAAGTAGTCGAGTAGTCGATTACCGAAACTCGTTCGTCAATTAGGAGCATGGTAGTCAATCGCAAGTGTGTATGGTGTAAAGTCAAGCATGAAATCTGAATGATAAGAGAATCTTCGGAAAGAGAGGATTCGAGCATTACTCCTACTAGCCTTTGTAATATGTGTGAATTAAAGAGCAAGAGAGGGAGAATGGGAGGCGGGTAAGAAATGATTCAGAGAGATTTAGACAAATATTTCAGGGAGTAAGCAGTGGCTGTAAGTTGGTAGTTGTAATTTGACAGTGTTGTAATTTGACAGTGTTGTAATTTGACAGTAGTTGTAATTAGTTGGTAATAGTTGTAATTAGTTGGTAATAGTTGTAATAGTGGTAATAGTTTCAATAGTGGTAATAGCTGTAATAGCTGTAATAGTTTCAATAGTTTCAATAGTTGTAATAGCTGTAATAGCTGTAATAGCTGTAATAGCTGTAATAGCTGTAATAGCTGTAATAGCTGTAATAGCTGTAATAGCTGTAATAGCTGTAATTAGTAAGTAGAGCTGTGATAACAGCGTAACAGCGTAACCGTGTAGCTAGCAGCAGCACGTATCAACAACAGTCACTCCAACAGCATGCCGTACGTATCAACATCCTCCAACCAACAAACAACAATTTGCAGCCATACAACTGAAACTGCAATTGTCGTGTGTGAGAAAAACCAAATGACTTGATTTAAATGCGCAGTAAATTCTCCTTCATTTTCTTCAACTACTCCTTATTCCCAGCAAAATGGCAATTGTCAAACGAGGCGCTCGTAAAGCGAAGACAGCGGCGCCAGCCAAGTCAGGCATCAAGAAGGCGGAGTTTGATCTCCACAAGAAGAAAGAAGTCGGGGTGTCGGACTTGACACTTCTTTCCAAAATCTCCGACGACGCCATCAACGACAACCTCCACAAGCGTTTCGACAACAACACCATCTACACGTACATTGGGCACGTGTTGATCTCCGTCAATCCGTTCCAGGACTTGGGCATCTACACCCGCGAAACCATGAACAAGTACAAGGGCAAAAACAGATTGGAGGTGCCTCCACATGTGTTTGCCATCGCCGAGGCCATGTACTACCACTTGAAGTCGTACGCCGAGAACCAGTGTGTGATCATCTCGGGCGAGTCCGGGGCCGGCAAAACCGAGGCCGCCAAGCAGATCATGCAGTACATCGCCAACGTCTCCGTCAGCGACCAGGCCGACAGCATCAGCAGAATCAAAGACATGGTGTTGGCCACCAATCCGTTGTTGGAGTCGTTTGGCTGTGCCAAAACCTTGCGGAACAACAACTCGTCGCGTCACGGTAAGTACTTGGAAATCCAGTTCGACCCGCAAAGCTACCAGCCCATGGCTGCTCACATCACCAACTACTTGTTGGAGAAGCAGCGTGTGGTGTCCCAGATCTCCAACGAGAGAAACTTCCACATCTTCTACCAGTTCACCAAACACTGTCCTCCCCAGTACAAGCAGCAGTTCGGCCTCCAGGGCCCGGAAACCTACATTTACACCTCCGCCGCCAAGTGCATCGATGTCGACGGCATCGACGACGGCAAGGACTTCGCTGACACCTTGCGTGCCATGCTGACCATCGGGCTCCAGCAGAGCGAGCAGGACAACATTTTCAGAATGTTAGCTGCCATCTTGTGGATCGGGAACGTCTCCTTCGTCGAGGACGAGAGCGGCAACGCCGCCATCCGCGACGACAGCGTCACCAAGTTCGTGGCCTACTTGTTGGACGTCGATGCCGAGTTCTTGAAAAAGAGCTTGACCGAGAGAATCATGCAAACCTCCCACGGCATGCGGAGAGGCTCCACCTACCACGTTCCCTTGAACATTGTCCAAGCCACCGCCGTCCGTGACGCCTTGGCTAAAGGTATCTACAACAATCTTTTCGAGTGGATCGTCCAGAGAGTCAACTTGTCCCTCAAGGGCTCCGGCCAGGCCGTCGAAAAGAAAACAATCGGTATCTTGGATATCTACGGTTTCGAAATCTTCGAACAGAACTCCTTCGAACAAATCTGTATCAACTACGTTAACGAAAAATTGCAACAAATCTTCATTCAATTGACTTTGAAAGCTGAACAAGACGAATACGTTCAAGAACAAATCAAATGGACCCCTATTGATTACTTCAACAATAAGGTCGTCTGTGACTTGATTGAAGCCACTAGACCTCAACCTGGTCTTTTCGCCGCCTTGAACGATTCCATCAAAACCGCCCATGCGGACTCCGACGCTGCGGACCAAGTCTTTGCCCAAAGATTGAGTATGGTTGGTGCTAGTAACCGTCACTTCGAAGACCGTAGGGGTAAATTCATCATCAAGCATTACGCCGGTGACGTGACCTACGATGTGGCAGGTATGACCGACAAGAACAAAGATTCCATGTTGAGAGACCTACTTGAAGCTTTGTCCACCTCCAGTAATCCATTCATTGGTGTTTTGTTCCCGCCAGAACTTCTTGCAGCTTTAACTGATTCGAAGAAAAGACCAGAAACCGCCTCGGATAAGATTAAGCGTAGTGCAAACCTTCTTGTGGACACCTTATCACAATGTCAGCCTTCTTACATTCGTACAATCAAACCAAATCAGACCAAAAGACCAAAAGAATACGACAACAATCAAGTGTTACATCAAGTCAAATATTTGGGTTTGAAAGAAAACGTTCGTATCAGAAGAGCCGGTTTCGCTTATAGAACTACGTTTGATAAATTTGTGCAAAGATTCTATCTTTTGTCCCCAGCCACAGGATACGCTGGTGACTACATTTGGCACGGAGATGATGTGAGTGCCGTGAGAGAAATCTTGAAGGCTTGCTACATCCCAGATGATCAGTTCCAAATGGGTACCACCAAAGTCTTCATCAAAACCCCAGAAACTTTGTTCGCTTTGGAAGATATGAGAGACAAGTACTGGCACAATATGGCAGCACGTATCCAGCGAGCATGGAGGAGATATGTGCAACGTAAAGTCGATGCTGCTAAAACGATTCAAAGAGCTTGGAGAGTTAAGAACCACGGTAACCAATTCGAACAACTACGTGATGAAGGAAGCCGTCTTTTGCATGGCCGCAAAGAACGTCGTAGATTGTCCATGCTAGGCTCCAGAGCTTACATGGGTGACTACCTTGGCTGCAATGATTCCACTGGATATGGACGTTTTGTCATGACCCAAGCCGGAATAGGTGAATCTGTTGTGTTCTCTGCCAAAGGAGAGATATTGCTATCCAAATTTGGTCGTTCATCCAAGAGATTACCACGGATATTTATATTAACCAGGAACTCTTTCTATGTTGTTGCTGAAAATTTGGTTGAAAAACGTTTGCAATTACAAACAGAGTTCAAGATCGCCATTGGGTCGCTCAACTATGTTGGGTTGTCTCAGTTCCAAGATAACTGGGTGGCGCTTTCATTGCACTCACCCACGCCAACTACTCCAGATGTATTCATTTGTACTGATTTCAAGACTGAGTTGGTTACCCACTTGAAGAAAATCAACCCTGGTTTGGTCATTAAGATCGGTCCAACAATCGAATACCAAAAGAAGCCAGGTAAGTTCCACACCGTCAAGTTTGTTGTTGGAGATGCACCAGCCAAGTCGGATTCCTACAAGTCTGGTACTGTGACTGTCAGGCAAGGGTTACCTGGCGACAGTGTCAATCCAAAGAGACCACGAGGAGTAAGTGGCAAGGTTGATTATTCTAAGTATTACAACCGCGGAGGCATCAAAAGCCGTCCATCGCAGCCACATCAGTACTCTCAGCCAACACTGAATCCTAGGTTCACTGCCCAACCTTCAGGATTTGGACAACCAGCTCAACAACCGGTTCAACCAGTCCAACCAGTCCAACAACCTGTACAACCGGTGCAACCGGTGCAACGAAAGGCTCCCCCACCAGCACCACAACCACAAGCCCAAGCACAAACACATGCTATTCCTCCACGTCCGCAAAAGAAGGTGGCCCCAGCACCACCGGCCAAGAAGGTTGCACCACCACCACCACCTCCTCCTCCAGCACTTTCAGCCAAGCCAAAGCACCCTACGTATCGTGCGTTGTACGACTACGACGGCTCAGTTGCTGGGTCCGTTCCCCTTGTCAAGGACACCGTCGTGTACGTGGTGAGCACCAACGGCAAGTGGGGTTTGGTAAAGGACTTGCAAGAGACCAAGGAAGGATGGGCACCTTTGGACTACATGACGCCGTGCGATCCACCAGCCAACGGCCGGGCTGTCGCAGCGCCACCAGCGCCGGCACCGGCACCGCAGGCTACGCAGGCTTCCAACGGCAACGGCAATGGACTCGGCAACGGATTGGCCGACGCTTTGAAGGCCCGTAAGGCGGAGGAGTCGACATTGGCCGGATCGTTGGCGGACGCTTTGAAGAAGCGCCAGGACGCCACGCGTGACGACAGCGATGAAGAGGATGATGACGATTGGTAGAGGAGAAAGGAAGAAGAAGAGAGGAGAAAGAGAAGCGAAGAAGAGGCGAAGAAGAAGGGAAGGAGAGAAGAAGAAGAGGAGGAGGAGGAAAGGAGTAGAGAAAAGAATAAAGGAGAGAGAAGAGAATGATGAGTAGAGAAGAGAATGATGATGAGTAGAGAAGAGAATGATGATGAGTAGAGAAGAAAGAACAAGCACAGACAAAAGATGGTGGCTGAAAACATATGACAGAAAAGACGACTGAAAGACGATCAAAAACAGTGAATGCTGATAGAAGACAAGTAGAATGAATATGAGCAATGAGTAACGTGTAGACCGCCCAAATCACAAGCATAGAGTGCAAGTAGAGTACAACTGAAACACACTAAAGTCCACCAAAGTACAATTAGAGTACAACTGGAATACACCAAAGTACAATAAAGTAATATGAGTGCAAGCCCCATCCCAGCAATGTGCACACATCAAATATATCAGTCATTTCCATCGGCTATCATCGTGCTTCTCAGTAATTGACAGAAAAATCAATGGCTCATTTATCTCACATATCCATTTATCTCATTAATCTCATTAATCTACTACTCTTTTTTATACACGCCAGCGCAAAATATACTACACGAGGCATTGACACGTTGAATCTCACAAAAGTCGGAATTTGCATCGCCAGCCCAACATAGCACCGTCCCAAACACCGATTCATACATTTACAACGATCAAGTCTTACGGAGATCCCATACAAATATCTCATAAAAGACAAATTTCAATCACTGCAAGATCACTACGAGATCGCTGCCAGATCATTAAAGACCACTAGAAAGATCATCAAAATATCATCACATCCTCTTACGACCAGCACCAAAAACAGCCTTCTTTTCTCGCATCTGCCAGTCGTATGTCACTGACTTCCAATCAGTCCCTCCGCAAATAACTCCTCCGCCATGTCAAAGCCCAAGAAGAATCTCCTCGCCTCCAGACAGTTCTCTAACTCGACCAAAGACGAGTTGATGGCTATGAAATACCTGATGGACCAGCCAGATCTCCCGTTGTACCCATTGCAAGACTCATCCTCCACATACCCAGACTACGAGCCGTGGTTGGACCACAACCACTTGCCCAAGGACAAGGCCGAAAGAGAGGCAGAGAAAGTCTCAAACTCGTCCTTCTTGAACAAGGGCTACTTCGAGGCCCCCCAGGTGTCCAACGAGTACTACTCGCTGCGGAACTTGATCCAGGCCACCATCTTCTCCTCCACGGCCAATTGCAACACCATTCTCAAAGAACTCTCCCAGCATCTAACCCAGGCATACACCACCAGAAACAAGATCATCAACAAGATATCCCATGATTCCAATAACTTCAAAGTGCCTCCCAAGGTCACCCTTACTTCTCTGAAAAAAGAGCTATGGCTCAAGGACTTGGCCAATCCTAACGTCCCCTTGTCAAAACTATCCAGTAAACTACCCCACGGTATCAAGAACAAGGTGTTGGTCGACACAGTGTGTTCAAAAAATGTTCCCTTGAAAAGAGCCTTGTGGTTTACTAAATGCTGCTTGTACGGTGAAGCACTGGTGTTGAGAAAGAAATTCTTGTCAAAACTGTCCCTGAATAGCCCTCACCCTAGACTCAATCATTCTTGGGAGCGCTTGGAAGTACAGTGGCTCCAAGAATGGACCCAACAAGTGGTCGACTATGTTCATAAGTTTTCCAGAGAAATGAGCACAATCAACTCTCCAGAAAGGAAACAGTCATTCACTGCAAAGCTCAATTACCTTCTTTCCTACCTCCAAACTTTGTACATAGAATGCCTCCTCGATAAAGACTACTTTTTGCTGGGATTACTCCGTTTCTTGAAAGAAGGCTTGCCTCTCGATTCACCTACACTATCCCAGGTTTCAAGAAATAAATTCGACAGTGAAGAAAATTCATCCGATTTGCTTCATACCGATATAGACTATGGCAGAACCTTGGTTGCTCTCACTCTCATCAAAATATTCTGGAATGACATCCTCAAGCTAGATTATTTGTGTAAAGAGCTCAGTGAATTGCTTCTTTTGAACCATCTTTTTATCCTGAAGACCCCAGAATACTCCTCCAAACATTCTAAAAAAGCGCCACATACATTACCATCCTCCATAAAACAGAGCCTTCTAACTCTCATTGCTGACCAAGTGGGATACCTTTTCAGATACAATACTAATGTCTTCATCATCCCAAACCACTGGATAATCATAAATGAAGTATTGTACGGCATTATCCTAGAGGGAAATGCCGATAGTAAAGAGAAGGAGGAAATAATGAAACAATTTCAGTTGATCAACTACAGAAATGAAAGCTTGATGTTGAACATGAGACACACCTACAGTACATCGTCTACCACAACCGCAAGGTCCACCAACAAAAGAGACTCGTTTCTCAGTAATCAATTGCCCAGTATACAGTCATTGGCATCACCCGGTCCAAATATCGCTGTGCAAGAGCATGAGACCTCGGATCACACTTATGTCAATAGACGAAGCTACGATGCTCTCAAGATTATCGAGCAATTGGATAGACTCGAGTTGAGTGACGAGTTAGCTATTCTTCTAACTCCAAAACACGCAAACGCCGATAATGCCAATATCTGGAGAAACAACCTAAAACTAGTGATTTATTGGTGCGTTTCGAACGTGCATTACTTTCTGCAACTGAGCGAAGCCATATCGACTGTGTGCAACTTCTTGAAAAGAAAAGTTCTTCAGAAACTAGGCGGAAGAAACATATCCAACTTGAAGACAGAGTTTGAAAGTGAAATAATGGACATCATTTACAATTTGATGGACGAGCAAAATCCGGATATCCATAGTCACAATTTGTACGTGTTGATAAACGAATTGTATCAACTCAAAGTCATCACTATATCTGCCTACTTGAGAAAGCTCATCGCTTCAGGTATATTTTATGTTTCTCCTGGAGCAAAGACCGATTTACTGGAGGATCCTCAGGTCAAAATTCACTTGCTAATTTTACAAAACCTACCTGTTCTCAATAACAAGCAATGCAACAACATCCTACAGAAGTGGACTCAGAAGGGTTTCAATTTCAACGAGAAATTCGATAAAGGAAAGCAAGTTTTACAAGAAGAGATCATTACACGTCTTCTCGACAACACTTTTGACGATTCTTTTGAAGATAACATTTCTTATTTCAAGGATTTGAATGTGGGACTCAAGTTCCTCTTGATCAATTGGTTGACCACAAACATCAAAACCAGTATCACTAATTCCCCAAAACTCATTCATATCACTCCTCTGATCATTGCAAGCATGTACAACTTTTATTCTTTGTGTGACAATCTCGCCGTGTTTTTCAAAGTTTTCCTAAAGTTTATCTTAAAAAATGAAGGTAAGGTTATTATCTTCTACCTAGACTCACTCTATTTGGTGTCTAAATTGATCATAAAACACTTCAAACTAGTCAAATTCATTGCGGGAAATAATTACGAGTCGGCGACTACCGTGTATGACTTGTTCAAGTTGGTTATCATCAACTACAAAGATCTTCTGTCTAGAGACAATGACTACTTCAGGTTCCTTGACGTTTGGAAATTCATCAACAGGGTTATTGAGAAAACAGATGCACCAGCTTCAAAAAACATATCGAAGTATCATCTCCTGTATGATAGGGAAACTGTTGACTCGCCTATGAAACTCAACTCGCAAGAGACCAAGGGCAATGAAAAGTTCACTGCTGAGGATTTCAAAAACACATTGGAATTTTTGCTCGAATCACCCTTAAGAATCATGACTACTGAGGAGATCGTTGATTGCGTTGATTCCATTCCGGGATTCTCTTTTGAAGCTGATAATTTCAAAGACTTCAAGAAGGCTAAAAAGTCAGTTATCTCCATACTTCAATTTTTCTACGAGAAAGACTTAAGTGAATCGCAAGAGAATGATTTAATAGAATTGCTCATCAATTGTGAAAGGCTTATAAGCACAGAGGATCCTGTGGCATATCATCACCAACTCCAAAGTCATGTTTCCGAGCTTGTCAAGTCAACCGAGGATATTCAACCGTTGATAGCTCACTTCAAGAAGCTTTTGGTGTATGAAATTTTTCAGATCCATGAGTTAATTCACTGCTTCCACCGCTGCTTCGATAATAAGGACAAAGGTAATCACAAGAAATGCAATCTCATCATATACGATATTCTTTTCGAACAAGACTCCCTGCTTGAGAAACAATACCTTCTGAATCATCAGCTAGTCTCCTTGAATATTCTTCGCAATTCACACCAACGAAAGCATAGCACATCAGCATTTTATATCGCTTTGAGGGCTTTGAAAGAAGATGCAAAGACCCCTTTAAATGAAGGTTATATCATTGAAAATTATAAAGAGGCAGTTTTCGCCACATTCAGAGCGTCATTTTTCATTCATACCAAGCTATCAATTGAGGAGTTGAATCGAACACTAGATCCCGAAGGAGTGATTTGGCTTTGCAATGAATTGTTGTATTTGAAAGATAAACCCATCAAGACTAAAGATGATTTGATACAAGCCAATTATGCGGTGAATGAGTTCAATCTTCCAATGATTCAGTGTCTTCTCAAAACCATCACCAGCAAAGAGTTTGTTCTGTATTCCGAAGACGCCCTCCATGCTGAGTTGAGTAAGCTTGTGGAATCTGTATTGAGTAAGTTGAAATTCCAATTCTCCAGTGACAATTCATATTTTGGAGAATATTTCAACTACATCGAATGGAAGTACAAATTACAGATCTTTAATATTCTTGAAAACACTTTCCTCAGGGAGACCGAGTTTAACTATTACTCTGACGAGAGCACGGTGCCGAGCAACCCAGCGAACATCGAGGTTGTGTCGCTTCGAAGACCTGGGCTAGACATGAATCTATTCCCGGTTTTCAAAGATTTCTTCAAGAAGTTCTCGGTTTCGTCGATGGATGACGTGAACTCTAACTACAAGCTATTCCAGGATTTATCGAGGTTTTTGCTCAAACTTCTCCATGCTGTCAACTGCGATGTTGTGAGTGAAAACAACAGCCGACCATTGTATGATTGTGTTTCGATATTCTTGAGGATTTTGATCATCCACAAGATATCACTTGCGTCGGTGATTATCCGGTATGACGGAGAGCAGTTTACGTTTATCAAAAACCTTATTCTGTTACTCAACTACCCATTTCTCAGTCGGGACAACGAGAAGTTGAAGATTCTACTCTATGATCTCTTGCTTTTGATGAAGAGCTCGCTCACGGCGGCTTTGACGTCCAATTCAGACGCTGACTTTGACGGTGTCTCACCGCTTCCTCCCAACATGAGTCCATTGCCACAGGACGACAAGATGGACACTGGCGAGCAGCTCAAGGGGCCTGCCAATGGACTCAGTATGGTATCTTCTATGTTCAGTCTTCCCGAGCCCAACACACATAATCCGTTGAAGCAGTACATTGACGACAGCCGGGTGGACTCTGCGCTCACGTTGGACGAGCAGGAGTTGGCGGGCGACGGAGACATCCATGCCATCAACGACCCAAGTCTCGTGCTTGTGCCCACCAGCAAGGATGTGTCTTTCACGAGTCTTCTCGGGGAAAACGTTGCCCAGCGGGCCAGCCGGGCGTTTTCCATCAAGAGCTACCAGTTGTTGGAGGACACGGGCACAACGCTCAACGACGGGTGTGTGAACCTTCTGTACTTCGATGCTTTTGCAACGAGAGACAACCCGGCCTAGTGGGTGTAGGTTTCGGGATATACAGCGAGTCTACGGTCTGAAGGTCGAATGTGTAGTTTTCAATCTAATAGTCTAGTTCTGAAACAATCCAACAATCACAATCTGACAAATTCTAGCTATCAATCTGAATATCATAGTTTAGCCATCAATCTGACTGTCATAGTTTAGCTATCACAATCTAACGATCTGTAGTTTCAACGGTCTATGATGGATTTCTCCATGGGGCTATCTACTTATACGTTTGGCTCAATTTGGCAGGGTTGGCACGAGCTAACACAATTCTGGTACAAATCCAATACAGGGCGTTCTAATGTGGCCCATCTTATCACTCTGAAATTGTCGATCTGGTCATCTTATCACTCTGAACTTGTCAATCTGGTCGTTTTATCACTCTGAACTTGTCAATCTGGTCGTTTTATCACTCTAAATCTGAATCTGGCACTTATCATCAGAAAATCTTATCCATTGCAACAAGACATTGCGCGCACCAAACTCAAATTAACCGTCAACCAAATAACCACTTGTTCTTTTCAACTCACCTGTTCTTTTTGTCCTTTTCCACCCACCTGTTCTTTCCCTATCTTGGCTGCCACAGCGTGTCGAGCAACGCCATTCGCAACCTCGAGTCAATCCTAGCATATTCTTTCATTTTCATCACTTATTGACTAATTCCAGCTCGCATTTATTCCATCACAAGCCATGGACACAGCCAGCCCCAGCATCCGCGTGGACGAGTCGTTCGAGTCGATGGACTCCCCTGGGTCGCCCACTCCGGCGTCGGTGCGGGCCGCCGTGCCCGACGCCCGCAGCTACATGGGGCCGCCGCCAGACCTCAAGTTTCTCGCGTCCGCCAACTTCTCGTCCGACTCGTTAGACGAACCACACGAGCGCTCGCGCGACCGCGACCCTGTGCGCACCCGCCGCCATTCCACGGTGATGCCGTCCCCCGTGCCGCGCGCGCCGCGCGCGCGCCCACGCTCCGCCGTGTTCGATAGCCCCAGCACACGATACACGCCGTCCGCCGCACCGCCCACGGGCCCAGCGTCGACGTACTCGTCGCGCGCGCCCTCGCCCATTCGGCTGACCTCGCCGCGCCGCTACCGCACCAAGTCGCCCGTGCGTCGCAGCAATTCACCAACCCGTCAGCCTTTCAACTTCAAGCCCCAGGAAGTCATGCTCAACCCAAATCCTTCCAACTCACTCCGCCCGGCCCACAGAAAGGGACACAAGTACAAGCACTCCTCGGTGTCCATGAACTTCTTCCAGGGGCCGCCGCCGGCCGCGCCCCAGCAGGCGGCCATTCCAGACAAATACCCCATTCCAAACTTGTCTGAGTTCGTGGGCAGTGTGCGGCCGGCCCAGCGTGCCCGTGCCGCGTGGGCCGTGGCCCACTTCGTCGCCAGTGTGGGTGTGATGCTCGCCGGCTTGCGCTTGGGTCACGCCGCATTCTCTACCCTCGCCCATTTGGTGTTCTACGACTCTCTCGGTTCCATGGTCATCGTGGCCGTGGACGTCATGCTGAACTTCGAGGTCTGGAACCACGCCTCCGTCGCCTACCCGTTCGGCTTGGGCCGTTTGGAGGTGCTAGGTGGCTTTGCTCTCAGTGCCTCGCTAATGATGGTCGGTGGTGACTTGGTCAGCCACTTCTTGGAAGAAGCAGTCATTGCCTTTGTGGCAGGCGAAGAGTCAGGAGCTCACGCCGAATCTCATCGTTCCCACGCCGTTCACGCGGGCCACGGCGCCGCCGCGCCCGCAGGTTGGGCCTACCAGCTCACGTTGGTGCTCGTGGCCGTCGTCACCATCGTCACTTCGCGCTACATCGTGGCCCCTGACCGCATTGGCCGTATGATTGGCACCATCGACTCATTGGCCTCGCAAACCACCGGCTCCTTGCTGCACCGTGCCAGAGAAGTGGCCAGGTTGGTGTCACAGAACCCCACCAGACTCTTGACTCTTGTGTTCACCATCTACCTCATGGTGCTTCCTGTGGTGCCTGGAGAGTACTTTGAAGAAATTGGTTTCGACCTCAACGAAGCAACAACCCTCGCCGTGGCCCTGTTGCTCTGCTATATTGGCTGGAAACTCGTGTGGTCGCTCGGTGGGATTCTTCTCTTATCCTGCCCTTACTCAGACTACGACTACCATGTGTTGAGGTCTCTGATCACCGATAAGATACTCACCTTGGACTGTTATCGCCCAAGCTTCAGTCTCGATAGACTTTACATCACCAAGGTCAACTACGAGTTGTTCGTTGTTGGCGTCAAATTTACCATGCCTAGCGCCAGCGCCGACGACGAGTCTCGTCTCCGATTCGAAGTCAACCGCCTTGTCAAGGCCGAAGTTGCCAAAACTGAGTCTGGAGGCTCCAGCTCCATAGAGACTACCATAGATATTAGCAGGTACTAGTACGTCCAACACCAACCTAATGAATTTCTACATTTCTGTAATCTCATAACTGACCAGATCTTTGTCAGTTCCAGTATTGTTTCTTCGGGTCTTTCCCCGAAGCTATCGGGACCTTCTTCAAAGACCCTCCTGTGGCATCTTCAAAGACACTTACTCTGGCGTCTCCTGATATTCAACATTCTTCTTTGATTTCCACCTCTTCAATTTGTCCATGTCATAAATAGGTTCTTCAATTGAGTATATGTGTTCCCAATCAGGCAATTATGACTAAGCGCGGTTTGAAAATTTTTCATATCAGTGCAACATTTTTTAGAGGAATTTGCTACAAAATCAACTACATTTCTTCCACAATGCTTAGACTAATTGCCAAAAACACCCCTAAACGCCTAATTCGGGCCCCACAGGGTCTCATGGCCTTGCGTGCCAAATCTGGTGTCCTAGATGCTTCTGAAGATTCCCATACTGGCCAATATATCAATACAATCACTAAACCATATACTGCCACCACTTACGCCCGTCCTAACTTGGTATTGACCCACGGTAAAGGATCGCATCTCTACGACTTGGAAAACCGCCAATACATCGATTTCACCGCGGGAATTGCCGTCACTGGCTTGGGCCATTGCAATGAAGAAGTTTCAGAGATCATTGCCGAACAATCAAGGACTTTGATCCATTGCTCTAACCTCTACTACAACCTTCCAGCTGGGGAATTACTGTCGAAACTTGTGCTTAAAACTTTGTCTGCTGGCGGTATGAAGACTGCTCAAAAAGTGTTTCTCTGCAACTCCGGTACCGAAGCCAACGAAGCGGCACTCAAGTTTGCCAGAAAGTATGGTAAGTCTATCAAAGACAGCAAAACAGAAATTATCACTTTCAACAACTCCTTCCATGGCCGTTCCATGGGGGCTCTTTCCGTTACTCCTAATCCCAAGTACCAAGAACCTTTTGCACCTTTGATTCCTGGTGTGAAAGTGGCTGATGTCAACAACATCGAAAGTGTGAAGAGAATCATTAGCAAGGACAAGACATGTGGAGTTATCATAGAACCAATTCAAGGTGAAGGAGGTGTAACACCAATTGATGCTGAATTCCTCGTCGAGTTGAGAAAAGTCTGCGATGAAAACGATGTTGTACTTATTTATGATGAAATCCAATGTGGTTTAGGTCGTACAGGTAAACTCTGGGCACACTGTCATTTGCCAGAAGAAGCACATCCAGATGTTCTCACCATGGCCAAAGCCTTGGGTAATGGGTTCCCAATTGGTGCCACTATGATTAGTGAAAAGATCGAATCTGCTTTGAAAGTAGGTGATCATGGAACTACTTACGGTGGTAACCCATTGGGTGCTAAGATTGGTAGCTTTGTTGTGGAAAAGGTCAGTAATGAGCAATTTTTGGAGGAAGTGGACCAGAAATCGGAGAAATTTCAAAAAGGATTGAACAAAATCTTTGAAAAGTACCCACAAGACATCGTTCAGGTCAAGGGTAAAGGGTTACTCCTTGGGCTTCAATTCAAAGAACATGTTAATATCGGAAACATTGTTAACGTGTGCAGAGAGCACGGTCTTTTGGTAATTACAGCTGGTATGAATGTCGTAAGACTTGTGCCAGCATTGAACATTCCTGACGACGTGATTGAAGAAGGGCTTGCCATCTTGAGTGAGGTTGTGGACAGCGAGTTGGCCAAAAGAAAATGAGTAGGCTTAAAGAAAATGAACCGTATAGGGTAGATATTATATAGGGGCAATAGAATTCAAGTAGATTGGCGTAAATATGGCTGCAAATATAGGAGTTCGAACAAAACTTCTTACAACTCAGCTATGCTGGGCAAGGAAGGGGCATTCTTGGCAAAAAGAAGGCATGAAGAACGAAGCTAGGCAAGCTGAGGCTAGACTGGAACAAGTATCACCGACAGTCATCAGTGGTTCATTACTTATCCTTATCTAGATGGTTCAATTGACTGCAAAATGGGAAGAGAGAAAAGTTGGCAGAAAGCAGCAATACCAGAGAAAATGATCCAATGCTTCAAGACTGACATTGGGCCCCACTGACTATAAGATCACAAAAAGTGAAAATTTCCAGAATTCACCACCGGAGCCCTTGGAGGTTATATTCTTGGTCGTGGGGTGCCCAAACCCGATGACCGGTGTTCAACAGATGTAGAGAATAGACACATGGGAAACATGGCAGGAGAGTGGATTTGGAGATGTGAGCGACATGCTGGAGGAAGAAATGGCAACGGTTGAGAGAGAGGATGAGAGAAACTCGGGCAAATAGTGGGAGAGATCGGGAAAAGAATTGGATTCGCAGCGAGAGCCCGCGCGGTACCGTTCGTGCCAGCACTGCTGTTTCGTACCGAATTCGCACGGCTGGCGCCAATTTTACGCTGCTCGCACCAGATTCGCACCCGCCCATGCCAATTGTTCACCATCTTCGCCGTCGGTGTTTTCGCACCAAAAATCACCGCTTCGTTTGCCAAATCAATCACACCAAACTACTCCATTTCTTCCCTCATGACGGTGCCGGGCATCCCTGGCGCAGACTTGGACTACTGCCTCGAGCAGCTTCTCGAGCACAAGCCGCCGCGGTGCCTCCCGGCGGCGACGGTGCAGCAGCTCTGCCATACGCTCAAATCAGAACTCCTCCAGACGCCCAACATCGTGTCGCTTTCGCTGCCCATCACCGTGGTAGGCGACATCCACGGCCAGTACCACGACTTGCTCGAGATCTTCCACGTCGGCGGCGCCCCGCCAGACACAAACTATCTTTTCTTGGGCGACTACGTGGACAGAGGTTACTATTCCGTGGAGACCATCTCTCTTCTCATAGCCCTCAAGCTCAGGTACCCCAACCGAGTGTCACTCATCCGAGGCAACCACGAGTCACGGACCATCACAACCAACTACGGCTTCTACTCCGAGGTTTTGGCCAAGTACGGCGGCTCCGCCGACGTTTGGGCCCACATCACAGACTTGTTCGACTACTTGCCGCTCGGCGCCACCGTCGACGGCCGCATCTTCGCCACGCACGGCGGGCTCCTGCCGTCGTGCCAGCAGCTCGACCAGATTCGTGCCGTGGACCGGTTCAAAGAAGTGCCGCACGACGGCATCATGGCAGACTTGGTGTGGCTGGATCCAGACCCAGAGATACTCGACTTCAAATTGAGCCCGCGTGGTGCCGGCTACCTCTTCGGACGCTCCGTCATGGCCAAGTTCTGCCGCGACAACGGCTTGGCCCAGCTCGTGCGAGCGCATCAGTTGTGCAACGAGGGCTATGTCAGCTACTGGGGCGGCCAGTGTCTCACGGTGTGGCTGGCCCCGAACTACTGCTACCGCTGCGGCAACAAGGCCAGCGTGTTGGAAATTGGCGGCTCGGGCGCTGGCCCTGCCCGTGAAGAGGCCCAAGGTGTGCTCCCGGGCCAGTTCTTCAACGTGTTCGAGGCTTCTCCGGAGAACGACGCAGACACACTCGCCGGCTCAGCCAGTGCGGGCGGTGGTGTCAGCGAGATGACCTTCTTCACCGACAGGCCGAGACACATCGACTACTTCTTGTAGTTCGAGAAAAACTCAGCTTCTTGAGACATCCATTCTCCTGCCAACTGCAAGCTACAAGAGGCTTCGTAGAATCGACTTCCGCGATCCACTAGCATCATGTTGATGGTCAATCGACATTTAGCATATCTATTAATTATACACCTTGTTGTCATTTGGCAAACAATGCACACCTTGTTGTCACTCAGCATACCACGTACACCTTCGTTGTCATTCGGCACACCACGTAATCTTCGTGTTGAGCGTACGTAACCTTCGTGTTCAGCGAACCACTTACACCTGTTCTTAGCTGTTTATCCGTAGTAGAGCTCGAAGTTGAACCCATCGTGCACTTCGTAGTCGTCCAACGTTATGTGGTCCTTGAACACCTGGTATCCTTTCTTCAACACCAACTTCTCAGCTGCAGTTCCTATTTGAAGACCGATGATTTTCTTCAAGTCTCCCACGGTGTCAGTGGGCAAGCATTTGACCCGTATCTTCTTGCCAAGTCTGTCGTTGGCCTGTATTTCGATCATAGTATCGATTTATTGGTAATGGTGAAATGTTGAAAAAAACAAACTAATGCTTTTGGCAGAGAAAACAATTTGATTTTACTTCACATTTTCTCACTTTTTTCGCAATAATTGCAAAAACTGTTTTTCTCACAAAAATTCATTTTTGCAGCTACTTCATACTTAAAAACCATATATCTATTAACAACATCGACACACTCTTCAAGCATCCCGAGTGACTCTATAAAATCAAAAAGTGTTTCTGAGATGCCCGTGAATTATCTACGCCTTGGCATCGAGCGCCTTTTGTCTTCTGTACAAATATGTCAAGGGAACCAACAATATCAACATCATGGTGTCCAAGGCTATATTGTACGAATAGCCCTTCAAGTACCTGGGCCCATCCAAAGTCTTCCACACAAACAAAGGTACCCATACGGAAAACGTGTTCCCCAAGGTGTTCATGGTGGACAATGTTAGTGCCCTCTCTTGAGAGTTGTTTGAACAAATAAGATTAGCCCACGAATACAATACAGCAGCAATGCCGTCTGCGGTTCCCGACAAGAAGAATGCCACCAAGATCCCAGCATCGCTGACTTTCCACACCACCAAGATGATCCCGGCGATGATGTTGATGACGGCAGTGAATGCAATCAACCACGGATGACAGTCTTGCCAGGCATCTGCAATGAACCCGTTGACTATGGATGCCACGGCAGTCACCGCAGGAATAATCGTGGTAATAGTGGTGATCTTGGGAGGTGAGTAGTTCTTCTGTTGCAACCACAACAACAAACCGTTGTTGGAGGAAATTCCATCTGCTTGGCTGAAGAAGATGGCAAAAAACACCAACATCAAAAACTTCCAGCCCTTCACCGTGTTCCACACAATTTCCCATGAGAAGCTGTCGTTGGTTGCCACGCCTTCCTTGATCATACGTAACTTGGCTAACCGGACCTGTTTGGCAGTGAGAAGCTTGGAATAATTGTTTTCATCAAACTTCAAGGTGAAAATTCCGTATAGACAGATAGGCAAGGTAATGACAAAGCAAATGACGTATAAATACCTCCATGGAGCAAAGCCGCCTTTACCGTTCAACGAAGAGTAGATACCTGCCATGATAAACCCACCGGCAATGCTTCCTACCTGGGAGGCAATGAAATAAGCAGCAGATCTCCTGGTGATTTCAGTCTTGGTGTAGAAACTCCCCATGATATAGTTAGCATAGGGAAAGAAGAAACTGCCCAAAAAGCCAATACAGAACCTCATGGCATAGAGCTGGTGTTTGTTATGAATGAATGCCATCCCCAAAGTAAAGAGAGACCACAAACTGTCCATAATGGGTAAGTATAAGTGCATTGGCACCTTAGTTCCTAGCATAGTAAGCGGAATTTGCCCAAAAATGAACCCAGCCATGTAGACAGAGTTTTGGTATGTCAATTCATTGCCGAAAAGCCCCAAATCTTCTTTCATGCCACTGGCGTAAGAATAACTGATGGCCGTGGAGTCCATGGTTTTGACGAACGAAGAAAGGAAAAGATAGAGCCATATGAGCAAATCTAATTTTGCAACCAAAACTTTTTCCTCTTTGGAATTGGATTCGGAAAACCATTGGTACCATTTGTGAGGCTCAGTAGGAGATGCCAAAAACTCAAGCTCCTCCTCTGTGTATAAGTGCAGTTCGGGCACTAGCCTGTCATAAAGCTCAGTGTTATCCACTCTTATATCCTCCAAGATCTGGGTTTTAGAGTCTTTTGGTGAATTCATTGATAATTACATCTCAATCAATGGATACCGTTCCCTTTTTATACATGGCACATACCGACAAGCGAAAACTATATTACTACATTAGGTATCTCAAAGCCGGGTGCTTGTGGCTCTATTGTTGTCAGATACGATGGAACCGTTTTACGAGAAGCCACATCTACAGATCAACTCAGTGCGATTGCGAAATATCTCGTGCAACGGTTACACCAACATATGAAAGTAAATTTTGTATATTCATGAGTCGTGGCTGCTTGTAATGTGAATATTTATGCTGAAGAGGAAGTTGAACGCTTCCGGAAATACTGGTAAGTCAAGAAACCGATGAGTAAAGCCATTCCCAAGTTGAATCCGATTTGAGAACTCAATTCACTCATTTGTCTCTTGTTATTTGTGGTCTCCACCGACACTTGTCCAATGTCACACCATCCATGGACTGGTATACAGTTGAAATATTTACACCACTTACAACCGCTTTCGACAGTTTGCTCGGAGCCGAAAAAGTTCTGAGCCAACATGGCGTAAAAAAGTACGAAAAGTACCAATGAAACAATTCTAACTGCAAACCAAGCATAAAATCTGGCAGGAATTTTATCTTCCCAATTATGCAAGGGGTTCCAGTTGTTGAAAAATTGCTGTATGGTACCGTCTTGAGCATTGTATGTGATAATTCCGTCCTGGTAGACAAAAAACGGATCAGGGAGTAAAACGATGGCAGTGAGTAGTCCAATGGCGAAGCCTCCAAGGTGACTGAAATTATCAAGACCCGGGAGAAGCCCCAAAACAAAAGAGACGATGATTTCACAAACCATGATGAATATGAATAGAACATAATGGTTTGTGTTGTACAAATTTGTATTCTTCCGGCCACTGAATATGAACAAAAGCATATTGGTGGCCATGACACCGAAAAGACTTCCCAGCGCACCAGTTGATGCAATACCCTTTGGAGAAAAGTTGGCACCAAGGAGGAAACCACCAATCCCACTAGCCATGTAGATCAAAAAGTACTTTATGTAGCCTATGTTCCGTTCGATGGTAGCGCCCATGGTGACTTGAAGAAGTAAGTTGAAAAGAATGTGCAAGAAACCAGCATGGAGAAAGATTGGGGTGATGAGACGATACCATTGATGTGGTTTGTATGCATTGCCCTCCTCTGGAATACCAGACATCCCACACAATTGGTTCAAGGAGCAAACCACAGAGTCCGTGTCGGTAGAGTTGGGGCACGGGAACAAGATACTGGTATCATCAGTGATGTCTTTCACAGCATTCATGCAAGGGGAGTAACGGGCACCCATGTTGATGTAAAGGTAAGGGGAAGGGCCCAACATAGGGTTGAAGTAAGGCTTAGTTTGAAATGCAGATCCGGTGAGCTGGTCCATTTTGACCAATTCCACTATGAAAACAATGATTTGAATGGTGGTGACGAGAATGGTGAAGTAAGGGAGGTTGGTGTAGTGGAAGCGAGGATGCCTTCTCAATTGTTTGAACCTAGCTCTTTTGTTTTCACGCATTTTCTCCAGTTCTAACTGGGCTCCATCTAAAGGGGGAAGCGGCAAGTCTCTGTCGGCGGGGTCAAAACGGTTATCTGGGATTGGGGGCGCATCGAAGGGGTTCTGTTGATAGCTCTGTCTAGGGATATATCCTCTGTCTTCAGGAGTAAAGGGATTTTCGGCAGAGGGCCCGAAATTAGACAACTCGTAAGCGTCATTGGAGGAGGAGGTATCGCCCTTCTTCAAAGGCACCTGGGAAGCGGTGGAGACATTTCTGAGAGACAGGTAGGGCTGAGAGGAGCCTCTCGGGAGATGGGTCTGGGTATGCGGTGTGTGGGGGCTGTTGAAGGAGAAGTCATCGTCGTCAAGTGAGACATTGTCAAGGGGGCGGCTGTTGATGTTGTCGGAAGACAGGTTTGCGTTGGAGAGGAACTGGTTTCGGAGGTTTGGCGACTCGTAGCTGTGTGTGTTGTAGGGCGAGCTGTAGGGCGAGCTGTAGTTGGGGGGCCCGTTCGAGTCGTGGTTTTGGTGGGCGTTCCCGTTGGGGTTATAGTTGTAGTTATAACGGGGGTTGGAGTTGGAGTTGGGATTAAACATGGTGGACCAGGAGAAAAGAACAAGGATTCCACGAAGGAACGAAAAGAAGGAACACCACGAAGGGGGCAAAATGGAGAAATTATACCCCGATCAAGGAATGTAAGGAAGATGACTTGTTGCTAAGTATTGCAAACAACTGATCTGAAACAGCGCCGAGCCAAACGACACAGGAAGGTTCTGCTTGGGCAATAAGGAGCACGAAGTGGCAACAAGAGTCAGCTGAGGACAAAAATAGATCTATTCTGTGGGAACTCGTGGGAAAATGACAGAAAAACAGCCGGGAAAAGACAATTACGTAGTCGATTATTGTTAGAAACTTGATTTTCAAGGCTGTGATCCGCGCACTTGTGCAGAAATTTCGAGAGAATTAGTGAGATCAAGAAAATTGACACAAAACAGGCAGTGAGATGTGAGAAAAGTGTATTTGAGATGAAATGAGATAAAGGAGAGGAAAGGGGAATATAAGAAGGCGAAGAAGGTGGAGAAGCGAGGAGGTGACGAAACTGAAAGAAAATTCGTTCCACAGTCTTGCAAAATGGTGATAAAGGCGTCTTAGCTCAAATGCGTGCCTATCAACTCGTCAGTGAATGATTCCATACTAGAATGGCTACGACTACTCAATATCAATATCAATATCAATATCAATAAAATGGCTTAATATACAAATGCATTACTTGAACAAGGCATCGTTGGATAATGGGTCTGCCTTCAAAACCAGCTCTCTCTTCTTGATCTTTCTGTCCAAAGAAGCAGTGACTCTGGCCCTGGCTTCGTCAGCAGCCTGTTGCTTCATTTGTGCTCTGACGAAGTTAGGACTGACGTACTGTCTGTTTTCGTAGATCTTAGGTCCGCCAAACGAGCCTTCCAACACGGTAATCAAGGTCATGACGAATCTTGGTCCAATTTCAATCAACGACAACTCGTCATCGATGTTGATACCCCTTTCATTTTCCTTCAACTTCTCGGACTCATTGATCTGGTAGTTACGCACCCAGATCTTATTATCGACGATGCTGAAGGTCATAACGTGGTCAACGAAAGGTTTAGATTTTCTGGCATTTGGTGGAACTCCAAATGTGTGTGTGAACATCTCCTTCAATAATTTGTAATGTTCGGTACTGTTGAACGACTTGTCAAAACTGAGAATAGGTCTGGACCCTTTCAAACAATTACCAGTGAAGTTGAGCTCGTCTAATGTGTGCAAGTTTTGAATGTGAAACTTCATGGTTGGTCCATTTGGAGGCTTGGAAATCCATAAGTATAAATCTTGGTGCTTTCTGGCCTCGAAAAAGAAGATGTTGTTACAGTTGTAAAGCTCAGCGACTTCATTTAATTGGTACAAGTTCTTCTTGGAATCGAATTTAGGTTCTTTTCTGGCGTGTGGTAATAACGATGTCAAATCATTGATGAGATGGCGGTGTCTGAATGTGACACCACGAGACGAAATCACAAGAAGCCTCTGTCTGTTGATGTGCTTGGTCTTCTCAGCTTCGTCTTTGCTGCCTTTGCTTTGGAGCGCTTTGTAGATTGCTGACATTAGATAATAATGGTGTATCAGATTTATCTCATCGGATGAAAAACTTTATGAAGATGAGCTAGAGGTAGCACCCGTACACCAAAACATCCCCATAAAGTGGGAACTTCACTAGTCAAATTCAGGAACGAACCTGGTCTTACAATTGGAATCAGAGAGCTGCTTGATGCTTCGGTACGTTTGGAAGTTGTGAGAGGATTTGGCAGTTTGGGATTGGTAGGAAAATTCAGGCATCAGGGACGATTCGGTCAAATACGGAAATTGGGGGAAACAGCTACAGGCAACTACGGCGTTAGGGAGACATTCGGCTGCCTCTCTCAGCAAAGACATACTACATGTGTCAATTTGAATACTTTTATTGAATAGATCAATCTATAATGATGGGAGCACAGTCCCAAGCATCAGTTCTAATATACAATTCACTCTGGAACAGCGGGCCTTCCACGAGGCACACCGAATCAATGGAATTTCAAGGAGATGAATGAATTGCTGAGGCTGCTTAGTGTTTGGATTCGGTGTGTTTGGCCAAAAAGTCGTTGATGAACTTTTCTTCTTCTGGAGAACTGGCGTTGATAGGAGGGTGCTGTGGAGCAGCAGGACCCCAAGGTTTTGGGAGGGCAATGTAAGTGACCAAGCCCAAGGTGGCCAAGGCTAATTGGTGGGAAGGAACAGATCTACCGAGAATAGTGTAAGCAGCAGCCATGATGATAATAATGAAGTAGTTGTTGAAATTTTTCAAAGAAAAAACCATTTCATTGGTCAGAAAATGGGGCGCGAGGTCACGTGAGCAAGTCAGATAGTTGTGTTTGTATGGCCAAAAGTAGTGTGGGTTATCGGCGCTGCACAGTGTTCCACATGTTACGTGGGACGCCAGCTAGGTTCAGGAAGCTCGTGTACGTGACTCGAGCTTTCAAAGCTAGGAAAGCGAGGAAAACACTGTGAAACGACAACGGGTAGAAACCAAGGGTATAAGCAGATGTACGGGTGTAAAAGTACTACAAATGTGCAAATTGCAGCCATTCCGCTCCACAAACACTACAACAGCCAAGAGCAAGAATGCTACGAATGCAGGCAAGCGAGGTGAGTCTTGCGACACACCACGAGTGGGAGATGCCCGGGTACACGAGCGAGTTTACAAGCGGAACCCGACTGGCGGCACAGCTGGCTAGACAGCGGGTGTGGGGAGCGATTTTACGGCTTCGGGCCAAGTTTCTGTGGCGATCGGGACAGGCGACCCGTGCGGGAACCGTGCGCGCTCGGGCAGGCTTCATGTCCACTACGATGCGACGGGGCGAAGAGCCAGTGTGGGTGCGACCGGATAGCGCGCCGGCACATGAGCGCGGACGAGGCGGATTGACGAGCACAAGACAATAAGCAATGAGCATGGGGCCGTTGAGTGTGTGTTTCCCAATGTGGCTGTCGTGAGGGGCCAAGAACCGAGACGGAGAGACAGAGAGAAGGAGAGATTCGATTCAACAGTCAGACATTCGGATCTTCAAATTTTTAGGTTTTCAGATGCTCGAACTTTTAGGTTTTGAAATTTCTGTGATTTCCAGATTTTCAGATTTGAAATTTAATTTTCAGCGATTTTTGTCATTTCTGCCTATTAACGTTGTTGTGTCGAGTGCAATTGATAACCACACACCTGCCTATTGTCTCAGCTGTTTTACCCCCGTATTTGCAAAATGGCCTATTGTTCGGCCCACGCTCGTAGCAACCACGCCCAACACATTGGGGGATACGCTGCAGTGCGGGCCGAGCCAGGTGGCGGCGGTGCCGCTGATTTTTTGTGTAGGAAAATTAACAGAAATTATCGGATTTCGTGTGTAGAATTAATCTGATTTCACTCCATTATTATTATTGAGATTTATTATCCTGTACTTTCTTTAACATTTATCTTTAGTTAATTACTTTGTTTCTTTGGCTGTGCACTCATCAATTGCCAATCCCTTGAGTGTGAATCTAGAACCATGTCAGGTACCCCCCAGTTGGACAACTCGTCGGTTGCGTCCACGCTGGGCTCCCGTACGCCGTCGGCCCATGTGCTGGGGTTCGACCCTAAAAACTTGTTCCAGTCTCGCTCCAACACCAAGTCTAAGTCTAACTTGCTGGAAGAGTTCGTCAGCTCCATAACCGAGAGATTGAGATCCCTCCTTCCTCACACTACTGGCCACTCAATGGCTGAAGTCGAGTTAAACCCACAGTACTTAATCACCAAACAACTCATCCTAGACAACAGCAAGAAAATGACTTCTGATACCTCGTCATCATTGAATTCCTCCTCTAATGAAACTTTTAATATCCCTTCCTCAACCGGGTCCTCTCTGGAACTCGAAAACTCCGAATTCATCACTAACGTCTTCATGTCTTTTTCCTCCTTGTTGGACTCAATCCACGCTTCAAACGCTTCCAACTACGCCGATGAGAAAATGCTCTCGTCAATTCTACTTGTGTTGAAAGTCCTTCTGGAAATTATTGATCATATCTGGAATAAGAATACAACCGTGACAAAATCAATGACCATCAAAGATCACTCAAAGGCTGTCCCTTCTGCTGGAAACGACCCCAACCTGTCAGATTCTGATGATTCTTCAAATTCTGCATCTTCAATCACTCCAAAAGATATTAGCGCGATGTCTTACGACCCGAAAACGATATCTTACTCCACTTTCAAATATAAAGTCACTAAAGATCCTCTACAATTGGATCCCTCGAAGGTGGAGTCAATCATAGATACCCTCATTTCATTTATCTCAACGCAATTCACCAAAAAGGTAATGACGTTGATTAAAAAGACCTCCATCGAAAAATACCATATAGGTGAATCAAATCCTTCTTCATCTGGTAATGATCATTCAAAATCAGGTCCTTCAATTCAGCATGAACCTTCGCCTTTCACTCCTGATTTTGACTTCGCTCATGAATCGCATACTTTTGCATCTGATGAATTGCATTTTTACGTTGACGAAATTGACTCGAACTTGGAAGTCATCTTCAATTACATCTCAATTGCTAACCCTTCTCAATACTACAATTTCTTAAGTTCGAGAGTTATTGGCTATGCTAAATTGGGTGAATTGATACCTCTTCCCATTTTACAGAAATATGCCCCCCTTTTCAGGTTCGTTTATTATAACGAGTACGTGGCTAATAACTTGATTCCTGATATCTATAACGCTCTTCCTTTCATCAAGTCAAATAGTTGGAAACAAACCATCCTTTATTTCTTCACTATTGGCCTCGAAGAACAATGGTACTCCAGACCTGAGACTTACGAATTACTTTTCCAACCTTATACCAAATTGGAAGTCACTTGTAAGAACTTGTTCGATTACGTGTCAACCATTTTCGAAGACTCTCCTCATTCAGGTTGCGGATCTTTGGTTCAAAGTTTATTACTACTTTTGTGTCTGGGTGATTTTGTTGAATTGGATTCAAGACCAAATAAACTAAGAGTTGCATTCAACAAAAGATTGAAATTCGTCACCCAAATCTTGAAAGATGCTAAAAGTTGTGCAAACTTAGAATGCTTCGAGTCATTGGTAAACATTTTTCATCTTGCTTCCATCTTGCCTCAAGAACTTCATTCTCATCCAATATATAAATTCTGCATCTACCATTTGGATGATACATATCAAAGCTTGAACAAATTGGTAATCTGTTTCAATTCAGACGAAGCAGCTAGTTTATATGATACATTAGTTGTCAAGTTTTATGTCGCCGCAATCATGATTAAACCCAAAATTTACTTGGACGTCATTTTGAAAAAGTTCAATGAAAGCAAAGAAAATATCAAGGAAATCAGAATTTTGGTTAAGATAATGAAAGAATTATCAGAGCTGCAAAAAACTCAAGAGCCTTTCTTGAAACTAATGCAAACTTTGACGAATCCTTTGAAATCAATGGTGTTCGGCGCATTCAAAATATTGAAACAGAATGATTCCATTATCAGAGCTAATCACGACCAGTTTTCCACCTCATCTACTGTGAGTTTCTCTGATAAATTGAGTGTTGACTCAGAGTCGAAAATGCGTTCCTTGAACAATGCTGCGAATAAAAAGACTAGTCTTGACCACTACCTCAATGAAATAATGTCAGGCCAATCGAAAAACCTTCAAGAGTCAACGTATTCAGGTGCTCACCATCATGCTGAAGACTTATTGGCTAAGACTGTAACAAAGAATTTATCAGGTTCCGCTCAATCGCCTGTCCAGAATAGTGCCGGATCTATAACTCAGCATACATTAGATTCATACACTTCTACACAATCGTCCAAGAGTCGTTTAATCATCTATACCGAAGAGGTCATGGCTGACACTTTCGCCATTTTCAGGGCTTGTCCCGATTTATTTTTCAATGATTATAATGCCATCAGAGAATTGGACTTTGAGTCTGATCCAGATGGAACTATCAAGAAACTTAGTGTCATGGCAAGTGAAATAGCAGTTCCTATAAAATTTGCTTTTCAATCCAAGAGCTCTTACGAAAATTCCAAGCTTTTCGAAAATGCATGCTCTTTAGCCTTCACATTGGTTGAAAGAGAAACTTATCCGGACAAAGATGAGACCGGGAAAGCCGATAAATGCACCGAATTGGAATATGTCATTTACTCGAATTTCTTGCTTTCCAATTACATCATTGAAGCTATGTCAGATGCCTCATTACAGTTCCAGTTGACTGATCCCAGATTCAAAGCTTGTTTCTTGTTTTTGAACAGATTTATGCTCTCACGTAATAACTTCATGGGCAAAGTCGTCCACATTAAGATTTTTCAAAATGAATTATCCCACTCTGATTGTTTGGCAGTTTGTCAAGCTATGGAAAAGATCTTGGTGTTGGTTTTATGCACTCAAGATATCCAATTTTATAGTGTGGCCAAGACCACCATGAAATGGCATCTCTTCGAGTTGGAACATGGCAATCACTTGGAATCGTGCTTTTACGAAAATTTGGGTGAAACCTTTTCCAAAATCGTAAATGATACTTCGGTGTTCACAGGGTTTGTTTCTTTGCATAAGCGGTTCAGAAATTTTTTGAGAGAGGCCAAACCTACAGGATCTTTGTACCATATTTGGGTTGTCATATACTTTAGATGGTTGGAAATGTTAGATTCCAGAGCGGGCATCGGCGAAGACAGTTTAATATTCCGTCATTTTACCGGTTTCCTCATATCTACTTCAGGTGCTTTCATTCAAGAGGACTTTTGGAAAAATGATCCCGATCAAAAGTACAGAGCAAGGAATTTAATATCTGAATTCTTCGACAAGGCAGTCAGCTTATTAACATCTCAAGATATGGTGGTAAGAGTGGTTGTCAAAGACGCATTGAGTAATGAATCTCATTCGGCTGTGTATCATTTGGTCTGCAATAAATTGATGAATGTGGGGCATGAATACTTGGAGAGTAAGACCACAAACGAAGAGGGTATATTGTTCATTGAACAAGCCATTGTAATCATCACACAAATGATAGCAGTTGACAATGATGGTGCGTTTATTCTTGTATCGCTCATGCCCGGAGTTTGTGAATTCTTTATCCGCTACATCAGCATCATTCCGGGTGCCATCGATACTTTGAGATTGAAATTGAGATTTTCGAAACTTGGTATGGCCATTGAAACTGATAAATTCAGAGTGGGTTTATCAGGTGCTTTCAAATTGAGAAACTTCTACGCGAAATGTTCAGCCGAATGGCTCGAACAGGCGGTATTTTACGATGAATTGAACCAGGGCAAAGACAAAGACTTGGATGGCACAGAAAGTATCATATCCCCATCTTCAGCATCTATCAAATCTTCAAGGGAATCAGAAATTGCCAGTTACAACATCGATTTGGCTCACGACTTGTCGAAGACCCTAGCAATGCAATTAGAAGACATTGTATTAGAAATTCCTGACGGTACGCAAGATAAAGATATCCGAAAGTACAAGGACTTAGCTTTCGGTAATTACTTCTCCTTGTTCTACAAAATTTTGCAGAAATATGCTGGTAATAATGCCAACATTTCTTACCCTACCGGTAAATCCAAATATAAGATCCAAGTGATTATTGAGAATGTGCTTAAGTGTGTCTCCAACATCTTGCAGTTCGATACCGATATTGGTATGCAATTTGTGTTACCGTTAGGATACCATGAAAACAAAAAGATTCGGTCTATTTTCTTGAATGTTTTTGCCAACATGTTGGAATCAAGAAAGATCAAAAATGAACTGGAAGAATTCCCTGAAGAAATGGTCGACACTCTTTCTTCTTTATATGGTATATTTGGGGCTACTGCCGAAGTAGCTTCATCTACTGAACATAATCTTTTGGCTTCATCTTTGTTTTCGGTATTTAGCTACACGAAGAAGTTGGACTCCTTATTCAGAGTATTGTTGAGAGACGAAATCAATGTTGTGAACAGATCCACCGATATTTTCAGAAGGAACAGTACATTGACGAGATTGTTATCCAATTTTGCCAAAGATTACGGCTTGGAATATCTCTCACTTACCCTCAAACCCTTTGTGGAGGAGCTTGTGCAAGAGGATGTTTCGTTCGAAGTTGAGAAAAACAATGACCCAGATCAAACCAAGTATTTCATGAGATGCTTGAGAAAATTGATTGACGCCATTCTTGACTCCGTTGATCAAGTTCCACCTTCATTTGAATTCATTTGCTCTGAGATCTACAACAGTGTTCGGGTGAAATTCAACGATGCTGCCTTGGTTGCAGTTGGTTCGTTCATTTTCTTGAGATTTTTCTGCCCTGCTATTGTCAGCCCAGAAACTTTTTTCATTGTTGGTACATTAAACTCAAAGACCAAGAGATCTTTGATGCAATTAGTCAAAGTAATTCAAAACATGGCCAATGGCTCATTATCTTTATTGAAGTGGCCAGGCTTGGCTGAAGAGACCGAAGAGTTGAATGAGCTCAACAAAAAGATTCTTACCTTTTTGGAAAAAGTTTCCAAGAGGGCGAACGAATCTTCCACTTACCCATTTCATAGTGTTACAGTCAAACCAATACCGGAGTTGAGATACTTGCATAAGTTCTTGTACACTTATTTCATTTACATCAAGCATCAGTATGTTTTGTCAGATCCCTTGGTTTGTGTGTCTGATGTACACGAAAAGGTTGAGCACTTCCGCTGTCTTGATCGCTTGTTAAGATCGATGGGTCAACCCAAGGCATTAATTTCGTTACAGATTTCAAGCTCTTTCAGAAACTTCGATCCAAATGGGAACGTCAACCATGGTCCTTTCAACGAGTTCATGTCTAGAATGTCTTTGAAGAATTTTGAGATGCCCTTGGACAATCCTGCTATTCACAATGGTATTTTCAGCGATGGGACCCCAGTGGTGGGTGTTAATTTTGGTAACTTGAAATACATCAACTACGACATGGAGTCCTTCATCTACAAGTTATTGGAAATTTGCAGTCAGGTTTGGGATAACGTGTTTTACATGGTTTTTGATTTCACTGGGTTCACATACGTGGACTCCTTGGCAAAGCTGTACCTATCGTTACTTTCCAAGTATGCTCCAGTTCCCTTCTTCAAGAACTGTAGACGCACATACTACTTCAATATTCCAAGGTTTGAGTATGTCAATATTTTGAAATCTACTAGGAGGTTGAGAGTTGAGTTCAATGAATATCCTGCTAAAATCTACACCTATTCTCAAATGGATCCACCTGAAATTCTCAACAACTTATGTTTGTTGGAGTCGACTCTTTCCATCAGCAGGGATACAAGAGTCACTTATAAAAACGTTAAGTTATTCGACGAAGCCAAGGGAAAATTTCAGAAGGTGACACTCAGAATCGGAAGACAATGGATCCAGATTTGCTCGGATTTTCTTGAATTTTCGGGTCCATTTGTCGCCACTAACGGATTCTATCCAGTGGAACTTATAAAACTCTCCGACATTACTCAATGTGAAGCCACAAATATTACAGGTGAACCTGATGAGTTTACCATTTATTCCAGCATCGTCAATCACAAGATTACCATGAAATCATCAGAGAAACAAGAGATTCTCAGATTCCTATACTTCACCACCTCCAGATTGCACAAGGAAAACGAAATGGACAAGTTCGACCAAGATCTGGAAGAAGTAGAAATGAGCTTCCAATGGTTTGCAAGACTTTACAACATTGTCTTTCAAGCACTTTTGGATGACAGCGAAGAAGTTAGGTCTGCTGCAGCTTATTTATTTGCTTCTCTTTCGAAATACTTCAACTTTGAGTTCGGTATATCAACCAACCATGCTCAGAAGATCTCCTTCCCAGCCAATGCTACTGAGTTCATTGTTGGTGTCTCACAGTACTTGGCCAAGAATGTTGCTCCTTTGACCTTCCGTTTTTTCAAAGCTTTCTTCAATAACTTCGACCGTTTGAAAAAAGAGGACAGACTCAGCGCAATCATGTACGCTTCTCCATGGGTAGATAACATTTGTGATTATGTATACTTGGATTCCGATGAATCTGGTGTACAAAAAGTACTGGAAATGATTCGACAATTCTGCAAAATCACTATCATGAACAAAGAGTACTTACCCTTTATCAACACCTATGTCTGGAAGAAGTTGTTCTCCGAAAGTAGAATCACGAAAGTGTTGATAGAAGAAATCATTGCCTTCGCTATTGACAACAAACAGGATGGCGATTGGGAATCAGTGATCTCACTTATCTCACCATCAGTCGAAGTTTGTGGCGAGGCTATTTCAAGATTGGTGTCTTGTATTGCGAATGCCACTTTGAACGATTCAGCAGTGGCATCGCAGAGTAAGCTACTTGAAATCATGATATTGGTTAAGATGTGTTCGTCCATGTTTTTCAACTCTTTCATGTACGCTCATTTCTATCTCGCTGATGTGGTTTTCATTTGTACTCTATTCATTGATAACCCCAGCTTGGAATTCGGGAGTGACTTACAAAAACTTGTGATCAACACGGTTCAATCTTTTGTCCACAAGCCAGATTTGACTGAAGAAGAAGAGCAGACAGTTGAAACCACCATCAATTATTTCAGCAGTCAAAGAGCCAAGATGTTGTTTGGTATCAACAGAGGTTCCTCCTCAGCAGATGTTAGTCAAATTTTCAATAGGGCCGGAAGTTTCGAAGTTCTTTGTGACTACTTGAACGAATTTATCGAAGTCATTGGCAGCTCAGATGACAAGTTTAGATGGAGAAGTCGTTGGAGTTCAAGGGCCATTGACATTGCATTTAAAGAAGATTCCATTTTCCAGGATAGGGCCACTTTGGTTGTTGGAATCTTGTCCAAGAATGGAATCAGTGATTCCACTGCTTCTAGAATATTGAAGGTTTTTGGTCAAAATGAGAGATTCTCCTTGGAACTTATCACCAACACCACAGTTGCCTTAGCAAGAGTATTTGATGGACTCTCGCCAAAATCGATTTTCCCTACGTTGATTATTTTCCCACAAATTTGTTATGCGTTGATGAAGAGTGCCGCCTTGTACCAACCATCCATTCAAAGCTTTACAAATACTTATTGTAAAGCTATCCAAACAGGACCCAAGTTTATCGATGAAATTTTCAAGAATCGTTATGTGTTTGAACCCTTTGTTTCTGAGTTTGAAAGTGAGAATGATTTCCAAATCTCCAAGAATAATTTGGACTTGCTCATATTCTTCTCATTATCGCAAGGTTTGAGATTTGCGCAATTCAGACATACCTCTCTTGCCTGTTTGAAGAAGTTATTCAAGCAAAGATATAAGATCAGAAACGTGAACGAGAAAAACGACACATCCATCGATGACCCTTGTTTATCGTACTTGACGCTCATTTACTTATCGTCAACTGAAGCAGATTTTGAAGATTATATCAAGGAGAATGGAGTTGCACCCGAAAAATTCCATATGATCAAGAAAGTCAAGACACCGAGAGTCGTCACCGAATTCTTATTGTCTGGAACTGAATTTGCCAACCTCACGTTATACAGAATCTCCTACTTATTCATCAGCAACAACATTGATCAGCTTTATACCGATAGATTCTTGAACTTGTTCACTTACATGTATAAGAAGGACAAATATCTGAGTTTCTTGAACTACCATATTGTTAAGGGTAAGTTTGAACAAATCCTTGTCAACAGTAATTCTATTGACACCGTTAGCAGTGTTGCAGGCCTTCTGACCAATATCATGGGTGATGCTGACTATTCACCCGAATTCTACATCCAAAAAGAAGACGAATTACTATTTAGAAACCACTGTGTGATTCTCCGTGACCGCAGTGAATTTGTTAAGACAGCCGATATCAACCAGGATAAGTTTGTCCACGAGCATAAGGCTTTGAAGGACATGTTCTACAAAGCTGCTTCACTCTACGTGGACGGGCAAGTCTTGGAGGAATAATAGGCTGTACTGCTTGATTTTCCCCATGAATAGATTGTTTTTATTATGACTTCATGAAATGCTGTTGTACAATTATTAAATATACAGTTATTAGTAAGAATCTATGCAATCGTAACTCATATAAATTGTTTTTCAAACTCTTTTTTAACCAACCTATACAATAACATGGTGGCCCTGGCATCTTCCAATGACGAATGGGATCCCTCTTGGATGGTTACTTTCAAGAAGTGTTCACAGAGTTTCTTTAAACCTGGCGTCTTTCCTTTGGAAATCTCTCTGAACGGCTTGTACTTGGACGTGTCTCTGATTTTGACCATGGGGTGAGACAAGAAAAGCGACTCCAAGTCATTCTTGATGGAGTGGCCCACCAACACCTTGTTTTTGATCAACTTGTCCACTTTCTTTTGAGCGTCATCAAACAGAATGGCCTTGGCCATATCCAGAGGGTACACACCAGAAACCCAACTTCGCCAGTCCACAACCATCTCTCGTGGTTTGACAAATACGTCGAGAACAGTGAAGCCGTAGAAGTTTACAATGGACACCCTAGCCAACGCAGATTCCTTTCCTTCAGGACCAACACCAACAAATTCACAGTCGATGGCCAAATATCTTCCCGGTTCTCTCTTTCTGTGCAGACTTTCGCTGTGGACGTTGACTTTCTTTGGTGTCCTGGGGATATCTGAAGCGGAAACGTCCGAATCCTTGGTCCAAAGGGTGTATTCTATGGGCAGAAGCACGTCAAATTCGGCTTCTGATGCGATGGTTCTTTGCAAAACAGGCTTGTTTTCGGCCCCATTTTTCGACTTGGAATCTTGTGGTTTGTTGCTCTTCTTCGTCTTGGTGACTTTGCCAGATGCAACCTTCTTCGGTGCCTCTTTCTTGAGCTTGGCGCTCAATTTTTTCCAGTTCAGTGAAAGAGCCATGTGGAGATGAGGTGAAAAATATTCTCAGGATAATTGATTTATCAATTTCGCGATATCAAGATAGCTGCAAAATCTTCTGCAAAATCTTCTACAAATTCGAAAATAGGATGTTGGTATGCATTAATTTTCATGAAATCGTTTCTAGCTGTTGGTCATGTTATACACTTGAAGAACGTACTTGATCTTGTTGATGATGTCCTCGCATTCTGCCGAATTGGCTGCTTCCAAGTCATACTTCTTCTTGATGGCCGCGTCTTTGGCACTAGGGTCTCCTTCAATCTCTTTACGAATGACTATCTTGAAATGGTTGGGGTTCTTGCTGTTTTTGTACTGCTTCAACTTGGTGATTTGGGTGATATGGAAGGAACTGGTCTTCATCATCAGCTTGTTGTAGTATGTGGAATAATTGTAGTGGTGCAAGTAGTGGTGATGGTGGTGTCCTTGCGTGTTGCTTGCTTGCACCTGGTTGCTTGATGAGAAAGCATTATCGAGCGGATTCTTCTTCCAGTTCGTGTCCTCTGTTGGCGTGAGATGTATGTAGTCACCGTCTATGATGAAATACTTTTCGATTTTGTTTAAAATGGTGGGCTTCTTCCTCCACACTCTCCACTTCATGTAAATATCGTTGAGACTAGTGGGTATTTGCGAATTGCGTCCGCTGATGATGTCCTCAAGGTACTTCTCGGACCGCTTGGTTTTCTCATTCGTATCAACTGTCAAGCTGGGTCTTACTTTGTTTGATTTCGAACCCTCCTGGACCAGCTGCTGGGGCGTAATATCCAAACGTTGAAATTTATCTTCCAATTGCGATTTCTTGTTTGGAGGAGTTATCACAGAGAACGTGTATGAATTAGGTGTGATGCCTGAATTCAAGAAGGATTCGTGTCCCGGATATTCCCCGATTTGCTTCAAAGTGCCTTGATGTCCACTTGGAACCAATTCCAAAGTATTACTCTCAAGTTGTGACACGGTCGTATAAGGAGATAGAGGTTTACCACGTCTGACCGACGAAGTAACCAAACTATCTTCCAAAGTACCGTGCAACAAGCTGAGTTTTGGGTTAGGTTGAAACCCCAGGCTACCATCGGACACCATTTCTCTCACTCCGTATTTCGTAGGATCAAAGTTATGCTGGGAACAGAAAGCCTCAAGTAATTGTTCAACGGTGGAGGTAGGGGAGATGAATATGCTACTCGTGTCCAAAGAGCCAGCCAAAGGGACCCCTTTGATGATAATCTCCACGGTTTCTTCCTTCTCATTAGCGCTTTGATCATGCTGCTGCTTGACAGGACTGGTGTCATCTTCAATCAACAGATTGAGGCGTTTTTGCTTCTCTTCGAATGTATCCAAGTTGTTTTTGAATTCTTGTGGCAATGGACTCACCATTTCATTCTTTTTGATTTCACTGTCACTGTCAACTTTGCAAATGGCCAAGTCCTTCGGGTTATTATATGAAGAGAGTAATCTAGATCTATCTAGGATTCCAAAAGAGCCGAAGTTCTCTCCGTCTTCATCTACCAATTCGAGTCTCCAATGATTTGGATTCATGAAGTATGAGTCAGTGGCAATGTATGTAAAATCTTCTAGTTTGGTCAATGATAACAAAACGTAACCCAATATGCTTGAAACAGATACGTTATCGTTCATGGGGAGATCAATGATGCTCGGCTTCAAACTAGGAGGCACGAATATGTTGACTTTGACTTGTTTGCCAGTACCCGACTCGATATCCGAATTGACAAACGAGTAATATTGCAAGGGATTGATATTGGATGACTTGGATCTTGACTGAATAAGTAAACTCAAATTCGAATTTTGGGATACAGATTGAGGTTCTGAAACCAATTTTTTCTCGAAAGTGAACTTTTTGTTATGTGGAAATGCTTTGGAGCCCAATCTTTGCTGCGTTTTCCTCAAATCATTGGAAGAGCCATTTTTGGCCAAGGAAGGAGTAGCGGTACCGGTGATGCCAGCACCACCGGAGCCGTTCTTGTATGTTGACAGAAAGATATTTTGGGTTGACAAGGACTTACTGGAAGTGCTAGTTTTTGACAAGCTCTCGTCAGGCTTATGTTTCCGCTTTTTCAGGTTTTTCGAGTTGGCGAAGAAGTCTGAGTCGGCGTTGAAGGACTCGAGTAAAGACGATGAATCTAGGAGGGAGTCTGTCTCAATATCTGTGAACGCCGAATCCGAATCTGTTGACTCGTTGTCGGAGTACGAGCCGTCCTCGTAGTCCTCATCTTCGAATTCGTCTTCGTCTTCATCGATAAAGCTTGATTCGGGGTCGTTGGTGCTGGATTCGTTAGTTTCTGGGTTTTGTTCTAAAGTGGATATGGTGTTGTTGGAGCGGCTGAGCACCTGTTCGTCGAAGGCACTTTCCAAGGACACCAAATCGGCGGCGGTGTCGTTTTCGTCTTCGTTTTCGACTCCGTTCTCGTTTGCAGTGTCTTTTGCACTTATATTTTCGTTATTGTTGGTGGTGTCTTTTTCGGCTTCTTTGCCGTTCCATTCGTTTTCGAAATCATCTAAAGGCTGTTCTTCTTGGATCAAGGTCAAATTGCCCGCCTCTGGAGGTTTGATCCTCGCGTCGTCAGAGTCAGAGTCGGAGTCTGACTCGGAGCCAGTGTTGGACGGGCTGTCTTTCTTCTGCTGGAAGAACTTGACGATGGAGCTGCGTTTCGGTTTCCTTCCCTTCTTGATGGTTTTCGAGTACGAGAGCCCAAACTTCAGTTTGGCGTCAGGCTCGGAGTCTGCGCTGCGAAACGGCCCGAGCGCGAGCGCCGTTGGCAGTAGCAGGAACCGGTGGCGTGGCGTGGCGTCCAGCACCTCGGGCGACGTGTCGGCCCCCGGTGGTCTGCGGACGTGCTGTTTGGGCGTGGTATCGCTATCGTCCTCTCTGATGACTTTGGGCCGGCTCTTGGTGCGCTTGTGCCGGTGGACTGGTGGTGGCTTGGCTGCCTGTGCCACGGACGCCGCAAGATTGAACTCAATGGGCGGCGAAGACAGAAGAATGCTAGTTGGCGGGATCATACCATTGGTCTCCTGGTCGAGCCGCTGGTCCTCAAGCCGGAGCGGCTTGATGATTTTGCGCGCGTATTCGTCCGTGTCCGCGAGCGTGAGATACGTCGCCCGAAGCTGGGCAATGAGATGTGTCGTTTGGAGCGGAAACGCCATGGCGCTGAAGAAAAGTGTTGTGTCTAAGATAAGCTGAGAAGGGAAATGTGTGAGAAATGGAGAAGTACGAAATAATCTCTTGTTGCAGGCCCGTGCACCACGCTGTTTCAGGGTTACTTGCGAAATCAGCGATAGCAGCCATAAAACAACAGAACCACTTCAGTCAGAATATTGCAAGAATTGCGCCAGCAGGATACTTGCTGGGAAAGACGAATTGGCGTGTTGTGATCAGACAAGCACACACTTATTGATTGAGCAGGTTTTGCCACAAGAGAAGATAAGCCTAGGTTTCTACTGATACCAGGAGTGAATCGGAATTCAAACTATTGAGTGATTGTTATAGGATTGCGATTGACACACCAACCAATAGACACCTCAGTGAGTCTACGATCCAAGAGGGCACTAGACTGCGACTGATTCGAAAGCTGGACCCTTGACTCTAAACCTTTCACACTAAACCTTTGACACCTTGACACTTTGACTCTGTGAACTTTCGACACTGAATCCTTCAAAGCGACCAAGACAACCCAGAACCCCATTCCCGGGAACCCCCCTTGACACATCACTCGCCCACAATGCCGCCAGACCTGAGCTTCCTGGACTTGGCCACTGACTTGGATGACATCTACGCCACCTACACCCGCGACCGCGGCCACGGCCACTGGGACGACTCTGGCCGCGCCAGCCCCAACACCCTCGACTCGGCCGAGCACCAGGCGGGCGCCGTGCCGCGCGCGGGCCCGGCCATGCCCGACCGCAGCCCGCCCCAGTCCCCCACACTGCAGCTGTCGTTTGACTTCACCCCACGCCAGGGCGCCGCCACCTCGTCGTCGCTCAACGTCTTGCTTGACACCCCGACAGACCTGGAGCACAAGCGCTTGGTGGCCCTGCCCGAGGTTCTCAACCGCTACAAGGATGCTAACGATAGCCTACTGAAACTTGCCATTTCTCTGGAAAAATTGGACATTTCTCTGGAAAAATTGGACCTTTCTCTGGAGAAATTGGACGACTCTCAATTGGACATAGGTACCCCAGAGTTGCCCGTGACGGCCGCCCCTGGCTGGGACGAAGGCGCTGCCGTGGGCACGGCTCCCACTGGTGAAGGCGACTCCTACCGCGTGATCCGCAGAACCGTGAAAGACTTCACCTTTGGCCGCACCATCGGCGAAGGTTCCTACTCTACTGTGGTGCTTGCCTCAGACAAGAACACCGGCCGGAAATACGCTGTCAAAATCTTGGATAAACGTCATATAATCAAAGAAAAGAAGGTGAAGTACGTCAACATCGAAAAACACGCATTGAATCGTTTGAGTAATAGAGTCGGTATCATTTCCCTCTACTTCACTTTTCAAGATCAGGCATCTCTTTATTTTGTCTTAGATTACGCTTCCAATGGTGAACTCCTTTCATTGATCAAGAAATATGGAACTTTGAGTGAAGAATGCACTCGACATTTTGCTGCTCAGATTTTGGACGCAATCAAGTACATGCACGATAACGGGGTGATTCACAGAGATATAAAACCTGAAAATATCCTTCTTGACGATCAATTGAGGGTACAAATAACAGATTTTGGTACTGCCAGATTGCTTGAAAAGAAAAATGACGAAAGTGAAGAGTACCCAGTGGACGTCAGAGCAAAGTCCTTCGTGGGGACAGCAGAATATGTATCGCCAGAACTATTGGAAAGCAAATATTGTGGGAAACCGGGTGACGTTTGGGCATTTGGCTGTATTGTATATCAAATGATTGCAGGAAAGCCTCCGTTCAGAGCACCAAATGATTACCTCACATTCCAAAAGATTACTAAATTGCAATTTGCATTCAGTGCTGGCTTCCCAATGGTGATTAGAGACTTGATAAAACTGATTTTGGTCCTTCAACCCTCCAAACGTGCTACCATCGAGGAGATTCAACAACACTACTTCTTCCAAGGAATGGATTTCAATGATTTTGATCAAATCTGGTCTTCTACTGTTCCCGAATTAGGTCCTTACAAAATGAGTGCTAAGTCAATGATGAAAGTTCCTGCATTGACCAAATCAGTGTCTCTGACCCAAATCAAGAAAGTAGCACCAAAAAAATCCGATAAGAGATCAGTGAGTGAAAGTGCACCCAAAGTAAATGCTGCGTCTGTTGCAGCCTACGTGTTGAAAAAAGACAAAGATGATGACGATGACTTCAATGTTGATGACAATACTCATTCATTCCAGAAGTCTCAATCACCTGACTACATTCCTGGTACTAACATCTTGAGACCCAAAATTCCAACCAGACAGTCATATTCTAGAGGAAGTGTCCTGCAAAACAGCCTGAAGAAAAACAGCATATCTAAACCGAGAAATAAGATCATCGAAGTTACTCCGTATAGCACCTTGGAACAAACTTGGCTGAAATACTTGAACCATCCTGACGAAAGAATTATTAAAATTGGTCCTGTTTTCATCTATAGACAGCTAACCGAAATATTCGAGAAAAAGAATCGAGGGTTACTCCACAACGCTCCCCTAACACTCATCAACCAAATACAGGCTGCCAATAATGCTTCCAGAGGTAACGCACATACCAGTTTATTGTCACAAGTTGTCAATGGTTCACTGAGTGGATTGAGAAGTCAATCTCAAGGGAGCGCATACGACGAGACTAGTCATGTTGACGATGAAAAAGATGCCATTCATAACTACTATGAGATTGAAGAATTAGATCCACCAGTGTCTCCTCAAGAGACTAAAGAAGACAGTAGTTCTTCAAGACTCGGCAAGTCCATTTTCAGGAAGATACTTCCCCATTCCAGTGAAAAGAAGGATCAAGCACAAGAAGCTGTACCTGCAAATGGTTCAGGTAGGCAACATCCATTAGATAGGCCGAGAACTTGTACGGTTCTCGTCACTTCACATGGAAGAACACTTGTCTTCTACCGAGTGGGTAGTGATGGAGCTTCTGACAATGAAAACTTCAAACTCGTCTCTGAGATCAAGATGAATTACCCATTCATTCAATTCAAAGAAGTTGTGTCCAACTCGGCTGGAAAATTTCAAAAATCTGTACCCACAACCAGCGTTTTCGCTATTGTCTCGTCAATAACATCTTATGTTTGTGAAGTGGAAAGCTACGAATCTAATCAATGGATTGAAGCTTTGGCCAAATCAAAATTGAATCAATTCGAACGAGAAAAGGAACAGACCGAAAGAGGTGGCTCAAGGAGCAGTTCAACGTCTTCCGTGAGTAATGGTAAATCACCACGACTCGTGGAAGCGCCAGCATTTAATTCAAGTCCCAGAAAAGCTTCATCATCAAAGCCAACAGCAAGGGAAAGTCCCATCACACCTGGTTCCAATACTACACCTAACCAGGAAGCACGTGCACCCAGCAATGAGGAACACAAGAGTCATAGCATGATGGCTAGTAAAATCAAGGCACGAGCCTCTGTCAAGAGGAAACCACCACCTCCTATCAAGAGCACCAACAATAGCTTGAACATGTCTACTGGATTAGGCCAAAAACGAGGATTAGGTGATGATGATATGCTTCACGCCGCACAACTAGCGGTATCTAACAGCAGCCACACACCGTGCACCGACAACCGAAGATCAAGTTTCACCAAAGAAACCGGCGGAGTCAGTAATAGTGTGAACCGCATAGGCTACAAGTTTTCGCAGCCAAATAGTGGACAAGGAAAAGTAACATCGATGAATTCTAAGCTCTTAGCAAGAAGTCAGAGAAAGAAGTAACTCAGAGAAAGAAGTAAAATTACGGATATAAACAATTGACATCTATATAACAAATCATCGTAGCCCAGTTCCTTTGGTCGATATACTTTAACAACACCTACAAGTTGACACCTTCACTTTACATGTCCGTATTGGCTCGTCCCACCTTCAACTCAGTCCTACAGACTTAAAGCCGTCTCTGCCATGAACCTGGTTTGACGACACCAAGCCGCTAGAATTCCCGTCCTTCTGGCCAACCTCTATTTTCTTGCCAACCTCCATTTCCTGGAAATTTCAAGCATTGGCTGCTAAAGGAAAAGCAGTCACTCCATCACGTGATACCACCTCACCAATTTCCGGGTAATAATTTCAGTGCTGTTTGTGTAACCTGTCTATTTTTTTTTTCACTTTGTTAGCGCGAATTCCCCATAGTAAAAATTTTTCGTAGTGTGAGCCTCAACCATAGTGAGATGTCTCCTCTCTGAAAAATTTGTACTATCAGTTCTTATAAAAATTTTCAATACTTGCTTCTACTTTCCTTGTATTTGCATAATATCGTCACATAAAAATGGCTAAATTCATTAAGTCAGGTAAAGTTGGTATGTATCCTGTTATTAAACCATGTCAGAAGCACCGATGTGTTTAATCCAGATAATTCAGTTGTCGTTAGATTGTTGAAACCGGTTTGGTATATTGAAGGAAGAAGTTTCAATGATTGAAAGGGAACAAAGATCAAAGCTTAGTGATTCGTGAGAGCTAAGAACATTAGATGAATAATCAGCACATTCATGTGCTAGGATCACTTCAATCAGTTGTGGAATAGCTCAATCATACATCAACAGGAATAATACGGAGTAACCAGGACCTTTTGATAGATTAATCAAGTATCATTATACTAACAATACTAGCTATTATCGTTCGTGGCCGTTTCGCCGGTAAAAAGGTTGTCATTGTGAAACCTCACGATGAAGGTACTAAATCTCACCAATTCCCTCACGCCATCGTTGTTGGTGTTGAACGTAACCCATTGAGAGTTAGCAAGAAGATGTCTGAAAAGCAAATCAAAAACAGAACTAAAGTTAAGCCATTTGTCAAATTAGTCAACTACAACCACTTAATGCCAACTAGATACTCCTTGGACGTTGAATCTTTCAAGAACGCCGTCACTGTCGAATCTTTGCAAGAACCATCCCAAAAGGAAGAAGCCAAGAAGGTCGTCAAGAAGGCTTTGGAAGAAAAGCACCAAGCTGGTAAGAACAAGTGGTTCTTCACCAAATTACATTTTTAATCTCTCTATATATAAATATATCATAATAATATTAAAAATGGGTTTGAAAATTCTGTACTAAATAACTTACTGCCCAATGTTGTTCTATATCTAATACTCTTATATAGTATTAATCATACAATCTTTGTCCACAATTGTAATATAGCATGATCTTTCTCTAGATGCTAAGATGTGAAAAATTCGCATAATTATCTTAATTATCAATTATTACTCAACATCACCAAATGTCAGTGGAGAAAGCAGTGGCAGACTTGTCCGTGCAAGATCAATCAGCAGACCAAAAAGTGACTCCTTGGGAAGTCGAAGGTGCTGTTGTTGATGGACAAAACCAAGGTATTGATTATGAAAAATTAATTCAACAATTTGGTACTAAACCCATCACTCAAGAGACATTAGATAGATTTACTCAAGTCACTGGCCATAAACCTCATCGTTTCTTGAGAAGAGGTGCTTTCTTCTCTGAAAGAGACTTGACCAAGATCTTGGATAAATACGAACATGGCGAACCCTTCTTCTTGTACACTGGTAGAGGGCCATCGTCAGATTCGATGCATTTAGGACATATGATTCCATTCATGTTCACCAAATGGCTTCAAGATGTGTTTGACGTTCCCTTAGTTATCGAGATGACCGATGATGAGAAATTCTTGTTCAAACCGAAGTTGACCATTGACGATGTCAAGAAATTTGCCAAACAAAATGCCAAAGATATCATTGCAGTTGGATTCAACCCAGAAAACACATTTATCTTCTCTGATTTAGAATACATGAACGGGGCTTTCTACGAAAATGTGGTGAGAACATCTAGACAAATCACTACATCCACCGCTAAGGCAGTCTTTGGATTCCAAGATTCAGATTGTATTGGTAAAGTTCATTTTGCAAGTGTTCAAATTGCAACTGCTTTCCCATCGTCCTTCCCAGGGGTTTTGGACTTGCCACCTAAGACACCATGTCTCATTCCTTGTGCCATTGACCAAGACCCATACTTCAGAGTTTGCAGGGATGTTGCTGATAAGTTAAAATTTTCCAAACCTTCATTGATCCACGCTAAATTCTTCCCAGCTTTACAAGGTGCTTCTACTAAGATGTCCGCCTCTGATACTACTACTTCTATTTTCATGGGAGACACTGGAAAGCAAATTCAAAAGAAAATCAACAAGTATGCTTTCTCTGGTGGTAAAGCCACTGTGGAAGAACATAGAAGCGAAGGTGGTAATCCAGATGTTGATGTTGCTTATCAATATTTATCGTTCTTTTTGGATGACGATGAAAAATTAGCAAAATTAGCTGAAGGCTACCGTTCTGGTGAGATTTTATCCAGTGAAATGAAGAAAGAGTGCATTGAGGTGATTCAAGAATACGTTGCAGCCTACCAAGAGAGAAGAGCCAAGGTCGATCAGCAAGTTGTTGATTCATTCATGAAACCTCACAAGTTGGTCGGTGGACAAAAGGAGAGATTGGTTCCAGTCAAGGAGAGGACCAAAAAGAACTAGTCATTGTAAGTAAACCGTTATATTTTCAATAATACTATTAACATTATAAGCGAATGGATTTTATGTATGCGCTTAGATCTAGAGCACTTGGTTTATTGTAGGAATTTATTGCATTGATGAGTGCACAATATGGAATTCAGGATAATTCCGTGTCGATGAGTTTAAATGGGAATACGATAGAAATGCCAAGAAAGAAGCAGTCGTAAACATGTCTAAAACTGAATCTGTATAATGAATGCTTTTGGTGAAGGAAGTTTTGGGGCCATGTCTATTTGCGATGGCCTAAACTATGTGTTTAGCAGGTGGGCTTGTAGCTACAACAGGAGGACTTCCTTCACGCCGGCCAACACAAACATTGACTTTTCGAAGTCGCCGTCGGAGACGTGGTCACCTCTGCCGAACCACCTGGATGCAATTGACACGATCATGTTTTTGGGCAGGTCCAAGGACAGGGCCAATTTCCCGATTTGCGAAGCAAGCACCTGTAGCTTGAGATTCTGCGAGTCACCCACGAGCGTCACCACATCAACGTCTAGTTTGTCTTCGGCTCCGGCCACCGGACTTATGGAGGAGGAGAGTTCTGATTTGGAAGATAATGGGACGTCAAATGTGGTGTCGATGGCGCCGTTTATGTGGACGTTGAGGATGATTGTGTCGCCGAGGACGATTTTGTGGAACACGAACGCATCGTCGTTGTAGTTTTTCGAGACGCTGGTGCTGATGGTGTTTGATGGCATGATGACTAGTGGGTAATGTTTAGCGACAGGAAAACCTCATGTGCGATTTGAGCTGGAGAAATGGATGTACTGGTTCAGGTAAGGGCATACCACCGAGCGGTTAAGTGGAATGGCGGCTAAAGATTGTGTGGGACAATAGCAACGTAATTGGCCAACAATCAGTGTAATAAGTAAACAAAGACACAATTGAAATTCTTTCTTGAAGTTGGAATTACAGATCAACCCCTGATGTAGAATCGGCAAATGCAGGCGGAATAATCCGATGGACTCGAAAAGTCACAATCATCACGTACCAAATGTACGTCGATACTGAACACAGTGGATCGCTAAGTATCCTCAGAGCACCAGATACAGCAGATACACCAGACACACCAAACACATTAATTACACCATGAACTTCGAATGCCCAAATACCAAATCACCGGTCTATGCGCGCTGACAGCTTGACAGCCTTGACACATTTGGTGACACCATAATCAATTCCTCACTACATTACCGATTCCGGCAACCAACCGCACCCAGGTGCCTAAATTAGGCCACCACGGCAGATCGCCAGTAACTCCTGACAAAGGGGCTGTATCAGACTAAAACGCCGAACCAGCAGCACAATCGCACGGACCAGTGGCGGCTCATATACGAGGGTTCCACTAAGAGCATTCAATAGTTGGCATTGTTCGGTACGAAATAACCTCCAGCCAATGGTTCATCTCAGACACTGAGCATGGGCTAATCTTCCCACACCTCTCCGTCTCTGCCACCGTCGCCTCTGCCGGCTACATCGTGTCTGTCTCTTGGGGGACCGTCACCTGTGCCACACGTCCTCTTCCACATGGCCATCTTGCACTAATTACATCTGCCAGTCTTTCATCTGCCATCTGTCAACGGCTGCCAATTTTACCGACTTGCCTTCACTATTGTCGGTGACAGCTTTTATTGTGCTGGTCACGTGCCCCACTCCATCCCACATCCGACTCGGAGGCTTCCTGCTGCTATTGGCCCCTGATCTCCCTGGTGATGATCCGGAGTTGTTGCGAGGCGTTCGACTTCTTGCAGCCTGGACGCTTGCATGGTCTGATGAAACCGTATTCCACCATCCGGATTTCGGCATCGTCATTACTAAATCAGACACATGCTATGACTAAGTATCGAAGTCGCAGGAAAATCAAAGTGTATAAAAGCATCAGCAATTCCCTCCATTTCTGCGATTAATTTCTCTACTAATTCCTTCAGATCCAATTTATCAAAATGGCCCCAACTCAAAACATCCCAGCCGAAGACAACTCCCACCTCTTCACCCCTGTCCCAGAAGCTATCCAAGCTTTCAAGAATGGTGAATTCTTGGTCGTCATGGACGATGAAGATCGTGAAAACGAAGGTGACTTGATCTGTGCCGCTGAATTGTGTACTCAAGAACAAATGGCCTTCCTTGTGCGTTACTCCTCCGGTTACGTCTGTGTTCCTTTGTCCACTGAGCGTGCTGATGCCTTGGGCCTCCAACCAATGTTGAAAGACCAAACCGACAGACACGGTACCGCTTACACCGTCACCTGTGATTACGCTCACGGTACCACCACTGGTATCTCTGCCCACGACCGTTCTTTGACCGCTCGTTCTTTGGCCGACCCATCTTCCAAGCCTGCTGACTTCATCAGACCTGGCCACATCTTACCTTTGCGTGCCGTCCCTGGTCTTTTGGAACAAAGAAGAGGCCACACCGAAGCCGGTGTCCACTTGTGTAAGTTGGCCGGTTTACAACCTGCTGCTGTCATCTGTGAAATGGTCAAGGACGACGATGGATTGATGATGAGATTGAACGACTGTGCTAAGTTCGCTAAGCAACACTCCCTCAAGATGGTCAACATTAAGCAACTTGTTGAATACATCACCGCTAACTAGATGTTTTGCGGGTCTATCCTAATCTGAATCTGAATGAAATCGAACTTTTGAAAAATCTCTTGCAATGAACTTAAACTAATGACGAACATTGAATCCATACTTACGGAATCTCTTTTACTACTTACTACCCACTACTTACTTACTTACTACTTACTTACTTACTTACTTGACTGGGTTAAGACTTACTTACCTTAACCGGTCTCCACTCACTACTTACTTACTACTTATTGGCTTATTGCCTGGCTTACTATGTGTATATATCATTTATAGACGAATGGAAGATTATCTCCAATAATGTAAAAGTTCAAAGGCACTTCCTGTTTGAAAAATCGCCCCATCATTTCAAGATACTCATTTTAGGTTTAAGGAACCTTACGGCCGTTCTAGAAACGAAATCGGCCTACATTGTATGGATTCAGTGCTCGTTTCAGAACAATCTTTTGAGTCGGATTTGAAATAAGCAAAGAGACTTATCTCATCACATCTCTATGCGTCTAGCGAATCCCATGGAGTTTTATTGCTGGGGACAGATTTTATTCCTTTTATGCACTTATGCGTGCCAAAAAATTCACTGAGATTTGAGAATTGTTGCAAAATATCATAATTCAACTATCCTTATAGCCAAAAAATTCACAGAATTACTAAGAATAGAGAGCTGTTTGTGTTTCGACCCAGCTTTCTTAATGACGCCTGCCAATTTCAATGAAATCGAATTTCTCTGAAAAAGTTCAAAAATTCATCTTTTATGACTTGGGCATGTTTCGCAACAATATAACAATTTTTACCAACAGAGATTGGACCCTGAACCTGGAGTTATTCCAAAACTGTACAACTGAGAACCTATCCATCTTTTCATTCATACACGAGTACAAGATACAAAGGTTTCATAATGCAGCATCTATTAGCCTATCTATATAACTCACTTCAACATCAATTGAGCCTTTCTCTTTCCACTGATTTCATCTTTGGTACTCTTGACATCAACCTTGACCTTGTCAAACACACCTAATTTCCGTTTTTCTCCCTTGAAGTCTGTAAAGGTCAACTCAAATTTGTCTTCATCATAAGATGCGGTATTGGCATCACCTAACATCTCTAACTTGATAAGACCTTCGACACCAAAGGACGGTACCAACACAACAATACCATTGTTGAAACATTTAATGATGTAACCTTCCTGTTCCAGTTCGTTGTTTCTCATGACTTGCCCCACATAGTATTCAATACTTGCTCTACCAGCAAATTGAGCATTTCTATGTCTTTTGTTAATGTTCTTCACTATAATCTCCATCTTATTCTTGTCACGATGGCTTAAATCTAATGTTTCATATCCGATGGCACCAGCTAACTGTCTATGAGCCACCACGTCACAATAACGACGAATTGGTGATGTGAAATGGGTATAAATATCAACAGCTAAACCATAATGACGGAATTCAGGATACCCATAAGATCCAGATGGGAAATATTCAGCTGCCATCATACAACGAGTAGACATAATTCTGAGTAATGTGTTGAAGTATGGATCTTTTGGATCAACACAACGATCCAAGGAGTCTGCCAATGCTTTTGAGGACTCAAGTGAAATTGTCAAACCGGGCTTTCTGATACGGAGCATTTCATTCAAGGTCTCGAAGTTTGTCAGTGGAGGCGCTGCGTGTCTTCTCAACATGGCAGTTTGTGGGTAAGCATCAAAGATCTTACGAGCCACAGAGATGTTGGCGAAAAGCATGAACTCTTCCACCAAAGAATTGGTTTCCAAGAGCTTTTTGATCTCAACCTGTCCGGGATCGGCAGTCTCCGAATCCATATGTACCTTGACTTCTGGAGAAGCCAAATTCAATGCACCAGCATCCAAACGTTTCTGCTTCAACTTTTTAGAGAGATGGAGTAAGATTCTCATACTATCTGTTAATTCATCAGTCTGAGATGCGTCGTCTATACGGATTTGGGCTTGCTCATAAGAGAAAGCTTCTCTGGACTTGATTATAGACTTCATGTACTTGACACCAATGATATTAGCATCGTTGTCCACCTCCCAAATGACTGAAAATGCAAATCTATCCACATAAGGACGTAAAGAGCAAAGATTGGTACCTAAAAGCATTGGGAGCATATCAATTCTCTTATCCACAAGGTAAACGGAGGTACCTCTAGCAGCACCTTCAACATCTAGAGCTGTGTTCGGTTTCACAAAATGCGTGACATCAGCGATATGAACCCCAACTTCAAAGTTACCATTCGGTAATCTCATAGCATGTAAAGCATCATCAATATCCACACATCCCGGTGGATCGATGGAGCACACTAATTTGTCTCTTAAATCAACTCTTTTGGCTAATTGTGGGTCATCGGATTTGGTTAAGTCTTCCGGCACTTTCCAGTTAGCTCCTTCTTTTGGCAAACAGTCTAATACATTTTTAGCAAAAGGTCTGTATTCCACATCGTGTTCAAGCAAGAGAGCTTCGGTTTCAGCCTGAGCACTCTCGATTTCACCCAAGGTTCTGACGAAATGTCCTTGTGGATACCTAGCATCAGCGGGCCACGAGTCAACAGCAACGACTATTCTTTGTCCCAAGAGAGCACGAGCTTGTCTGGTACGGATACGGATTTTGGGTAAAACTCTATCCATGAGCACCACAAGCACGGTTTTAGCAGTGACACCAGTATCGTCAGAGGACACGGATTGAGGAGCGATCTGACCGACGTAGTAACGCCAGGACCGTCTCATGATACCAACGACCTTGGCGGTGGGTTGCAATCTTTTATCGTCAGTAGAGGCGGAGGTGACTTTGAGAGCCTCTTGAGCCAACATTCTTCTCTCTTTGTCGGAAACAACGCTGACATCTTCATCTTCTGGATTATCATCATTGGCCTGGCCCTCTTCAACGATGGTGGTTGATGGTTCTCTCCATTTATCTTTCGGAAGGAGTTCCACGATGACAGAGTCAGCGTTGAACGCTCTATTGAGACTACGAGAACCCACAATAAGCAAAGGCTTTTTGAATGCTGGTGTTTGAACAGTTCCCTCGAGGTAATTGTAAGAGGAGATGTTGAGCATACCTTGATACAAAGTACCACTTTTGACACCTCCCATGATTCTTGAGTTAGAGTAGTATTCGGGGAACGATGTTTCAGCTTGGTTGGAACCCTTTTCGAAGGACTCGTGTTCGCTTGGAATCATGTCTCTCAATTCATCACCATTTGGTAAAGAGTCAACGTATTCCAAGAGTGATCTGGCGTCAATCTTTTCATCAAGAGCTTTCTTCAAGTTATCCCGGTCGTTACACAAGAAAATCACATTCACCTTGTCCAAATGCTCTTGGTACCAGGCAGCACAACGACGAATGGCGCGATCATTACGGTCATTTATAGATTCATCTTTGTTTCTGGAGACATAGGTGTTTTCGCTGAATTCATTGTGGAAGACAATGAATCTCTTTGACTCGGCCTTAACCAAGGCCCTGACTCTCTGGTAGATAGGAAACGAACGATTTTTGACTTCATCAAGCACCGTTTGGGGAATTACAACATCGTAGAAACAATCTGGATTCTCAATCAAATCAATGGCGTGCAAAATAATGTTGGTATCCAAGACAAGGTAGTGGGCACCGCCATTTTTGAGTTTGAGAGGGCTTTCTGACAACACTGGTTGTGGTAATTGGCCAGAAGCGTCTGGTTTGAGGATTTGATGGCATTTGTCACAGAGCTTGGAATAGCACGGAATATCATCACGGAGATAGTGTTCTCGCACAATCTTGGTGGCGTTACCATGGCGCGAGCGCACAAACACCTTAGAAGTGGCAGTGAGGCCTTCAGAGAGCCTTTTACGCTGGGTAAGCATGGTGTTATGTAGTGGGTATTTTATCTCATCGAAGAAAATTATTATGGATGAATAAAGAGTGCGGCACGTGCTGTGCGCTAGTTAAAACCGAATCCTCCGAGGGTAACTTCCTATTTCCGAGTACATATGTCATACTTAAAGTCCCTAGTCTTACGCTTTAGATTATTCAAAGTCAAGTCATCGAATTCCAAAGCCCAAATCATCAAAGTTGTCAAAGTTGTCAAAATTAGCAAAGCTAGCAAAGTTATCAAATTAAAATTATTAAAAGTGTCCGAGTCTTGAGTTCAGAGTTTTAGAGTATTCAATATCAGGATTTGAGAGTATTCAAATACTAAACTTACTACAATTAGGGTCATATCGATTTGCATCAGTAAAAAAACTATTGAGACTCGTCCAACAACGAGTACTGGTGGAGTAGAATACAGTCACCGCCTCGTTCAGGATCGAAGCCGTAGGTGTAGAATAGGCCCTCTGAGGTCACCACGTTCACATGAAGCAAATTCACTGCCAGAGGCTCCTTGATGCTCGAGGATGGAGACAACGCGGGAGACGGACCGTCTTGATCTTTGGATTGAAAATACGTGGGCAACATGTCTCTTTCCACATCGTTGTTCATGACGGCCACCGACTTGACGTCCTTGGCAATGGCATTGATCTTCAACGAAGCAAAGTGTCTGGTTGGCTCCAAGATGGAGGAGAACCGAGACGGGAAGAAATCGCCCATTTTCTGTGCAGCTTTCCTACCAAGGGTTTGCGAAGACCGCCTGATCATTCTGGCCACCGACAACCGAGTCTGATCTACGATGGGCTCTGCTTTTGGTGGAGATCCGGGCTCTTCGTTGCTTATACCGGAAGATATGCTGGTGTAGGAGTTGTTGGACGACTGAGAGAACTTTCTTGGTTTCACGGCTGGGATTTCTTCGTCTTCTTCTTCTTCGTCAGCGTCACTATCGTCGCCATCATCTGCGATTACCTCGTCGTCGTCATTCTCTTCGTTTTCGTCGTCGTCGTTTTCATTATCGTTTCCATTGTTATCGTTGTGTTCAGGCTTTGCGGGCTTGGAGGGTTCTTCCTCCTCGGCGATGGTGTCGTAACGTTTCATTCTCTTTCTTTTGTGCTTACTCTCCAAGGACTCTTCTTCCCCCAAGCGAAACACGTGCACGGTGCCACTGGAGCTTGTTGCCACCACGTATCTGTTGTCGGACGCGAAGGAGAGCGAGTAGATGTTGGTTGGGTACGTACCACGGCGGAATTGGTAGAGTTTTGCGCCCGTGGCGACGTCAAACACTCTGACGATGGTACCTTTATCTGAGGCAGTGGCCAAGAAGGCGCCATCTGTGCTCAACGCAACCGCAGCCAACGACAGCTTGTGGGCCTCGATGACCAGCACAGGCTGCAACGAGTCCAAGTCGAAGATGATGACGTCGCCCACGCGGTTTGGAGCGTTACTGACGCTCTGGATATTGTTTTGAACAGAATTGAGGCCACCGTTGGTGTTGATACCGTTGACAAGGAGCGAATCGTGGGTGATAGTTTTCGGAGGAGACGGGTAGGCCAAGTAGCTCTTCGCCTGAGGAGCACAGCTGGGGTTGGAAATGGCGGCGAGGCCCAAAGGGTTCGGGCTGGTTTCAATGGTGTGCACGATGCCCATGGTAGACACGTCGTAGATGTAGATTTGCTCCTCTAATGTGACCACCATTTTGGAGCGGGTCAACCGGACTTGCAAGATGGTCAGAGGGAACACCAAGTCACAGATGGTGGCATGTCGCTTGGTGTTGATGATCTTCAACTTGCGAGGCGAGGCGCCCGGCTCGTCGCCCAAGCCCACCACGGCCACGAGCGAGGTGCAGAACAACATCTCCACCAATCCGACGGCCTCGGGGCGGGAGTGCTGGAAGCACTTGCGGAAACTGGGGCGGCAATTGAAGATCTTGTAGCCGGAGCTGAGGCCCACGGCCACGCAGGTGTTGTCTTGGTTGAAGTTGATGAAATTGACGGATTCATGGCTGTTGACGGCCACTTTGGAGTTGACGCTGCGGACCAACGGCAGCGAGGTTGTAGACGACAGAGCGCTGTGCATTTCCATCGGTAGACTAGGGCCAATTTGTGATTTGAGCATTGAGTGGGAGGTGCAAGAAAGTTGATGGGAGAAAGTGGTGAACGAGTTGGTAAACGAGTTGATGAACAAGTCGGTAATGCTGGTGTTGATGGGAATACACCTTTGTGCGGATTTTGCGAATGGATTGGGTTTTGAGCGGCGGTTGGCGTGAAAAGAAGGAGTAGTAGTTAAAAATGATGATGCGAAATTAGCAGATGCGATATCAATTGGGAATTGTGGGTGAGAAGAGTGAGAATAGAAAATCGGTGTTAATGGCATAATTGAGCAAGATGTGTGTAGTTGTGATATAATGGAGTACTGAAGAGAGACAGTCGAATGTGACTTAACTGTGGCATGATTTTAGGGTAATTGGATGTGAACGCCATAGTCGTAATGTGACTGCCGTACGTGTATAAGGAAACGTATGTTAGCGTGAATGTCTTGATTTATATAATAAGCGTATGCCAATGTGATACAATTATTTAGTCGAATACAACCACAATGTAATTGCCCTACACTTACAAGCCAATGCCAATGGTGATATCAATATCAATGTCTCATTACAATTATGCTAACTAACATGGGTTGTTCTTCTTGAACCACTGGACAAATCTCTCAATCATTTCGAGCGACACTTCGTGCCCTTTGTCGGGTGCAACCCAGTAGTCAGAGTCCAGGTTCGAGTTGATGTACATCTGGACCCAAGACTTGGAGATTTCTGGTGGAACCAATCGGTCTTGGCCGCCAAACACCGCAAACATCTTGATCTTGCCAAATGAGAAGTTTTCGAAGATGGCCACGTCCTCCTTGCTCAACATCTGATGGAAAGCTTCTGGCCAGAAGCGGGTTCTTTGCTCGTCAGTCAACGGGAGCTCCTTGTAGTTGGAATAGAACCACTTCTTACCGAAATCAGCGTCCTCTGGCTTGATTTTGAGCAATCGGTTCATCATCAAACTAGTCAAGTCGCTGCTGCCTATGATTGGGTTGATCACGTCCACCAACTCAGGGTACTTGTTGGCGAATCTGAACGTGGCATGGCCTCCAAATGACACCCCACTGACGATGTTGCGATACACGATCTTGGTGTTGATGCCATCTTTGGCCAATGGCAGCAAGTGGCGCTCAAGGTTAAGCTTGCTTGGCAAGTAGTCCATCACCAACTTCACATCCTCCACGCTTCCATGGACTCCCGAAATCATGTCCACGGCATGAGTGTCGTTGCCGCTGGTCCAGCCCTGGTTACTCTTGTCGCTCACAAGTCTTTCTCCGTGGTTTCTGACATCATGGGTCAAACAAATCAATGGGATCTGTGGTTTGTCCTCGTAGTACAACTTCAACACGTTGTACGCAATGGACTCGGTGGATTTGTAGTCCTGGCCTCTGCCGTGAACGAGATACATCACATACACTGGCAATTGCTTGAAGTTCTTGGATGTTTCAGGGTCGGCGTGAGCCGCTTGTTCATTGAAATCCTGAACGTATTTTTCGAGAATTGACTCGTTGTACACATAGTTGGTCATACCACTGATGTGGTGCTCGGTTCTGGAGAAGTCTCCCTTTTCGAATGGCAACATTTGAAGAAAAAAGATGTAGTTGATTCAGGTATCATTTGCTTTTCAACACTTCGATTTTATCGCAGTAATATCTCCACTGCTTATGTAATCACTATGTTCATGTTTTTGCAGCAATCGTCTCTCATTACTTTCGAAAGAGTAAGATCGCTGATGAGTCTTAGTGGTTGACGGGAGTTCGAATGAATTGGTGGGACAAGTCTCAGAGAGTCTTTGTTGAACGTCGCCTGGGATGAAGGAGAGTAAATTGGAAATTGACAATCTTCAACGATCTACAATAAGCTTTCAGGGTTTACGCTAATTATGTTGTAATTATACAAAGCTAACCAGTAACTTCTTCATACTGGAGCCAGTGACTCGGATGGCCCTCTGACAGATCCGCCCACGTTCAACATGGCATTTCTAGAGGCAAGCTTGGTGTGTTGGTCGATGTCTCGAGTGGTTATCCTGGTGGCCAAGACTTCATCTTTGTAGCCGTCATCGTCGTCTTCATCGTCATCGTCGTCATCGTCGTCATCATCATCATCATCGTCATCATCATCTTCAATTTCAACCTTTCCGTTTTCAACGTCGTTCTCTTCCTCTTCGGCCATGTCGTCGCCCTCATCGTCATCAACGTCATCTTCCGGGGGACCCAACTTCTTCAGAACGAAATCAACCACCTCTCTCCACGACCGCATGCCTCCCATGGAGATGTTTCCGTCAATGTCCACACACTTCTCGACCGGTTTCAAGATAGTCATGTTGGGGTAGAAATCCTGGAGATCAGCAAGTTGCCGTTTGGTGATTGGATGCGAGTACATGGCACTTGTCAACGCTAGCACAGACACTATTGGTTTAGCCGAGTCGATGAACTCGTTGATTACGGTGGGGTCGTCTGGTCTTGGTGAGACACTGTTGGAGCTGGGCGGAGGCCAGCTGTGAATGACGTCCATGAGTAAATTGTTGGAGAGGCCATTGACGAGCTTGGCCAAAGAATTGGCCAGTAGTGGGGCCAAAAGAAGAACATGGGCCCATTTTTGAATTTCGGCAGAGAGACAAGACTGTGATACGATTACCGGGGTGATCTTGGAGAACTGCTTGTTTCTGGTGTGTTCCTTCATTTTGGACATGAGGTAGTATTTGTCGCCATCATCGTGAAACCACACTTTGACACCCAAGTGCTCGAACTTGTGGAGCTGGTTCAGGAGAAACCACTCTGCGGACTTGGTGAGAATTACTCTGATCACGAGTTTCTGGCGGGAGTAGAGTTCGTAGAGCTTTTCGATAATGAGGAATACGTTATTGTGCACGGAGAGACAGCCAGTGACGCCCATAAGCAAGTGGATTTTGCCGTCGTCGTCGAAAGTCGCCGACGTGGACGTGGACGCAGAGGCTGAAGATGATGCAAATGCAGATGCTGACCTGGACTCGGGCGAAGTGATGGCAGTGGCCGGCTGCAGAGGGTTCTGGTCGGTGCTGGCGGGCGTTGCGGCGGAGGGTCTTGCCGGGGCAAGACCATGTTTGTTGGGGCTGATGGAGTCGTCGGAAACACTGAATTGCGGGTGTGTGGACTTGTCCGGGGAGCCACACGTTGGCGGAGAGAGACACGACTTCAAGCCAGGGTCCTGGCGGATGGCGAGCGAGGGAAGCGACTTGTCGTCGGACTTGTACTTTTTGTTGAGTTCACCTCTTTCCGGGTGAAGCTTGAGGTTTTCCAATGCCGCGGTCGTAGACAGCGGAGACGTGGGCTGGGAGACGGGAGGACTGTGGACGGGGCGGGCTCTCTGGGGCGTAGGGGCCGCTAGGTCTGGATTCATGGTTGGAGTGAGTAGGAATAGATGGGACTGAGAAATGAAGTATGGCTGGGAGTATTCAGCTTGTTTCGATAAGTGTTCACTTGGTCGGTATTCGAACAAGACTGATAACCACTAAGCGATAATAAGGAACTCAGAGAAGAATAGGCTTTAAGGAATAATTGTATCCAGTTGGAAATTGTATGGCTTTTATGGATGACAAATCCTGAGTATCTGGATGACTAAGCTATCACCAATGATCGAGATTGGACAACTGAGCTATCACCAATGATAAGTCAAGATTAGGTGTGTTCTATGGCGTCAAAGAAGCTGTCGATACTGTACCTGTTGTTCTTATGGCTGTCAATGTTGTAGTTCTTGTTTGTGTTCTTGTTCTTGTTCTTAAACTTTGCTCATTTATTTGTTATCGCGGATTTGTAACCGGACTTGTTGCGTTTTAGCCGGCGCTATGTCCGTGCACCAGTGGCGGACAGAAAACGGTGCCAGCCGTCCCACTTGGCACGACTTCGCGAAGACCGAGGCCAAATGGCACTAGGTTCAATGGCGCCGACCGCGGGGATTGGCACGGGAAGGGGCGCGTTGTTGGTTCGCGTGGACCCACCCACTCGTACCCCTGGTGGCCCTCAAACCGGCGCAAATTGTTTTTTTTTCTCATTTCACATGGCTGCCATTTTCACAAGATGGTTAGACGCGGGGATATAAATTTAGAACAATCGCCATCGAATCTCAGATATCCAGATACCGTTAGATATATTGAGATTAGTTGATAATTGTTGATATACTGATTGATAGTTGACAGTTGAATTGACAGTTGATAATTGACAGTTGATAATAGTTGACAGTTACAAGCAATTACCGATACATTGAGTGACATTTGAAACCAGTTAAGGTGATACAATTGACACATTGACATTGACACATTGACACAATTGTGAAAAGTGATTTGAACATCCCACCACATCTACTCCAAACTACCAAAATGGTTGCTCCAGCTAACAAGACTAAAGGCGCCGCCGCTGTCGATGCCAAAAAAGTGGCCAAAACGGAGCCCATCTCCTCCAAAACCGAGGGCGTCGATTCCAACACCATCTCCGTCTCCAACACCAACCCATTGGAATACACTGCCATTGAAGAAATCGCCCCTGCCGTCGAACGCCTTACCGCCAACTTCCACGAGAAACAAAAAACCCACTCGGTCCAGTTCCGCTTGGACCAGCTCAGAAACGTCTACTTCGCCATCAAGGACAACATTGAACCCATCTGCGACGCCTTGGAAAAAGATTTCTTCCGTTCCCCCAGTGAAACCCGAAACATGGAAATTGCCCCGGGCTTGAGCGAACTCCTTCACACCATGGCTTCGTTGAACAAGTGGGCCCAGCCTGAACCCATCAAAGGCGTGCCTATTTCCATGTCCTCAAGACCCATCTACGTCGAAAAAGTGCCATTGGGTGTGGTATTGGTCATCTCGCCTTTCAACTACCCATTTTTCCTTACTTTGGGCTCCGTGGTGGCTGCGTTGGCTGGTGGTAACGCCGTGGTCATGAAACAAAGTGAATTGACTCCTCACTTCTCCCAGCTCTTCTCCAAACTTATGTCTCAGGCCTTGGACCCAGACTATTTCTACGCTGTCAATGGTGGTATCCCAGAAACTTCTGCTTTATTGGATCAAAAATTCGATAAAATCATGTACACTGGTAGTACTGCTGTTGGTACCATTATTGCCAAAAAGGCCGCTGAGACGTTGACCCCAGTCTTGTTGGAATTGGGTGGAAAATCTCCGGCCTTCGTCTTGGATGATATCAAGGACTCCGACTTGCCAACTGTCGCCCGCAGATTGATCTGGGGTCGTTTCTCCAACGCAGGTCAGACTTGTGTCGCTGTTGATTACATCTTGGTCCCTGAACACATCAAACCTAAATTGGTAAAGGAAATGTTGGCCGTGTTGAAAAAATTCTATCCGGACTTAACTAAAGACAACAAAGAATACACTCACATCATTCACGACCGTGCGTTCAAAAACCTTTCGAACATCATCGATACCACCAAAGGTGATATTATTGCTGGGGGTCAACGTGATCCGGCCACACGTTTCATTGCCCCCACTGTGATCGACAACGTTGATTGGGATGATTCCTCAATGAAGAATGAAATCTTTGGTCCGATTCTACCAATTCTCACTTACACCAAGTTATCACAAGCTATTGCCGAGGTCGTCCGTCGCCACGATACTCCTTTGGCTCAATATGTGTTCACCTCTGGTCCCGCCAGCAGAAAGAAGAACGCTCAATTAGATCAAATCTTAACCTCGGTTCGTTCCGGTGACGTGATGGTCAACGATACTCTCTTGCACGTTGCTTTGCCCAACGCTCCTTTCGGTGGCTTTGGTAAATCTGGTATGGGTGCTTACCATGGTGAATACTCCTTCAAGCACTTCACTCACGAAAGAACCACCATGGAAATGGAATTCAAAACCGATTTCGCTACTGCCGTCAGATACCCACCTTACAACGATAAGAAGACAGCGACCGTGCAGGCATCAATGCAAAAACACAATGGTCAGGTCTGGTTCAACAGACAGGGCCATGTGAGAGTCGATGGTCCTAATCCAGTCTGGGGTTTCTTCACTACTATAGCTGGTGTTGGAAGTTTGCTTTACCACTTTGTTAACTCAATGTAATGTTCTGTGTGTAATATTTATGACTTTTAATTATGCTTCTGATTCTTGATATGTTGTAGTCGCGATATGGTATTCCCGATTTGTACGCTTGGGCCATAACCCTTACCTTCAGAGGTTTTGTTCTTTGTATGTCTCGTCTACTCCTTGTATGAATGCTTGGTGTTGTTTGAATAACGATATAGTATATTCTGACTGAAAACTTTTCTAGTTTTAGTCGCTTGATTTACTGTGACCAATTCGGATAGTTCACTATGCTTATGTCGCAGTTTATTATATCACTATGGGGTCACGATTCTGTCATTATTTAACTATGCTTATGGTTTAAGCAGAATTAACGTGCCTATTAATAGCAACTTGCTACTAGTGTCTATGGGATGATTCCACTCCATACCAAAATTGGATTTGAGCGTAATAAAGTGGCTGCGAATTGATTTGTGGTTGCAAAAATCCAGCACTATAAATACAACAATGTATTCCCACACACTTCGAATTCCCTACTACACCCTTTCATTCGTTGTCATCTGTCTAAGATTGATTTGCTGCTCAACTAGCTATATCTATTAGTCCTAAAATGTACTGCAAGACTTGGACTATCAGTGAAACTTCCGCCTCCGACTCTGTGGGCAACTTCAGATTCACAAGAGTCCAAACACCTCAAAATCAAGACTTGCTTCTTTGCACAAATTGCAACCCCATTTTCTTGTATCTGAACACCAGCAAGAGCTGGTACAAGAAGATTCGCCATGGAAGAGTCAGAGTGGTTGACTCAAAAATGGTCGATAATTCCGAAGCAACCCTTGGTAGCTTGGAACATACCATAGGCAAGATGATGGCAACCAAGTCCAAGTTCAGCTTTGGATCTGAATTGCCAGAAACAACCCGTTTCTGTGTCCTGTTCACTGTCAAAACTGCTCAGGATGAACATGATTTATATACTTTGCTTATCGCTCTTTACGAGAGTAACCAGACGGCATTTGTTGATTTGGAAGTGTACGAAACTAGGCCATTGAAGCTTCTTGGACAACTCAGTGCTATCAACTTTGCCGGGTTCAGAATTTGCAAACTCAGATGATCGGGGGAGTTTCACTTCGTACTTCCATTGTTATGTGTGTACGGTCATTTGTTTTATGTTTTGTATATTCTCTGTATATATTTTGTTATTTGATTCTTGTAGTATGAATAAGTACAGTATTTCGTTTTTTTTAAGGATCCAATGGGCTCAACGGTTGGCTATTTTACCAAAATTTCGGCTGATTCCAACAAATCAAGGTTTCATGGGTGCAAAACGGGAACTTTCAAAAGTAGTGCGTATACCATTTCAATGGGTAAAGCTTGAATATACAATGCTCCAACTCTGGCACTTTGGGTCGAGCGGAGCTTAATTGGCGCCAGTCGACTTGAAATTGGAAGCTCTTCAATCTGAGCCAATAAAATGGGAAATCATGAAAAATTGGCTGTGCAGTAACCATTTTATGGATTAACTGGCTGCCAAATTCACAAAGTTGTGGTTTTGAAATTATTGTTGAAAGACGTTTGTTATTTGTCGATGGCTTACTTTATGTCATATTGTCGACGTACAAGCTTGCGGTTTGTAGGGCCTAAGTGAGGCATTGTGTTTGTGGGGACATTGTGAGTCTGTGGGAACACTGTGGGCTCGATGAGGCTAAAGAGCTCTTGACTCGAATTGTTCCAAAAGTTAGCGGATAATCGGCAGTCACTGTATTTGCACTAAGGTGGGTTTTAGATTTCATCACAACCAGTACTAGTCGGTTGCTAGCGAACCAAGACGTGCAAATGCCTTGCGGAGTATGGAGATGGCTTGTGCAAGTTTTACGCTTACACACCAGACAATAGCACCACGGTGATTCGTGTGAAGATCCCAAAGGAGCATTTTTGGGTACAGAAATGTGTTCGGACGTTGAAGTGACCATTTTCTCGGATTTATTGTGAGTTATTCAGGTTTATTTCGTGTTATTTCGAAGTATTAAATTTATTGAGCAGTTTGCGAGAAGATGATCTTGTGTCACCGAGACAAATCTGCATACCATCCATACTGTTCAACTTGTTCAGCCAGCCAACAAACACCGATAGAGCCTAATGCCCTCCCCTAATAAACAGATCGCTAAATCTTTTGAATTTTCTTTGTTCTGACGGATCCTTATTCGCTGAGATTACGGCAAAAGAATCCTTGAAAGACCCTAAAATTTCGACAGATGTGCTGATACAGTCCAGTAACCAAAAGGTATCCACAACCTATCGTTACAAGCATTCTCTCCGCACTAACACTTTGCTCAAGCAATTTTCTCTGACAATTATCTTCAGAATTTGCAACCTTTACACCAGCCTGCACACACTGGGACCACTTGAAAAGTGCGATGAGCTGTGAAAAATCATAACTTTTCAGATAAAACTCCATCTTTAAGCCATGGAAAACAACCCAGAAGGAGGCTTATCGGGCGACGTGTTCGCCATGGAAGACCGTCTTGCCAAGATCAGGACACAGGCCAAGTCCAAGTTGGAAAACCAGAAAAACGCTGCGGTGATTTTGCTCGCCGTGGAAGAGAATATCGATGAGCAGAACAACGAAAGATCTCCAGTTGCTTATTTCGTGTCGTTCCTCTCGCTTTTGGAGCAGTCTGTTCGTGACGACCAAATCGTCGATACCAACATGGCCACCACCACTGCCTACTTTTTGGATATCGTCATGCCTTATACGCCCAAACCTTTGTTAAAGGCCAAGTTCAGCGAAGTGTTGACCAAGTTGGCACCTCCGTTGACCCACGCCTCGGCCGAAGCACCTTTGGTTCGTTCCACCATCGGTGCTCTCGAGTCCTTGTTGTTGGCCCAGGACCAGCTGCAATGGACCCAGTCCGGTGCCATCTCGCCCAAACGTGCCATGCTAGGCTTGCTTGAGTTGGGGCTTGATGCACGCCCCAAGGTCAGACGTAGAGCCCAGGAAGCCATCAACAAAGTGTTGTCCAACCCTCCTGCCTCTCCGCTGCCTGTGCATGTGGCCTCGTCTCTTTGTGGAGACATGGCCTTGCAAAAATTGGCCTCTTTGTTGCAAGAAAGAGGTGGTAAGAAGAATAAGGAAGCCAACGCTGCTCTCATCCACTGTTTGCAGCTCATCCAGTCCATCACTTCTGCCAACTCGTGGCCCCAGAACAAAATTGAGTCACTCTGCGATGTCTTGTTGGACATCTCCAAGACCTCTGACCAGTTCCTTGTGGCTGCTGCTTTCTCTGCATTTGACGGCTTGTTCTCTTCTATGTCCAACGTTATTGACACCGATAAATTCACCAGAGTGCTCGACGTTATCTTCGACTTGAAGCCCTCGGTCAATGACAGCCATTTGGCTGCTCCGTGGCTTGCTGTCGTCGCCAAGGCCTTGGAGAGCTTTGCATCCTTGGCTCCTCAAAATTGTCTTGAAAAGCTTCCTCAAGTTGTGCCAATTGTGTCGCAGTATTTGGCCTCCGACTCTAGCGATATCTACACCTCTGCCTCCCAGTGCTTGATGGCCATTGTCAGCCAGACCATTCCAGACCAGTACTTGCTCCAGCCCACTAAAGAAAATGGCATCTCTGGTGAAATCTACGAGCTAATTGACGATACTGTCTCGTTTTTGGCAGACCACATCCAACAAGAACTTTTGACCATCAAATACCAGCATGCTACCAGAGAAATCCTCGAGTTTGTTCAGTCTGCCGTGGTCAAATTGCGTTCTCGTTGCAACCCTGACTTTCTCCCCATCTTGGAAACCGTGGGTGAATGGAGAACTACCGAAAGTGATGACTTTGGCCATAATAAAGAAACTGAAGATATCATTGCTGCCTGTATCAGTGCCTTGGGCCCAGAAGTGGTCCTCAGTACCCTTCCATTGAACTTGGCCGGTGAAGATGGACCGGGCAGGGCCTGGTTGTTACCTCTTTTGAGAGACAATGTCCGTTTGGCTGAATTGCAATTTTACAAAGCAAACATCTTGCCCTTGGCCAAGTTTTACGAAGACAAAATCACTGCTTCTAGTAAAGACACCGTTCATGCTAAAATCTTCCAGACAATCATTGACCAAGTCTGGTCTTTACTTCCTCCCTTCTGTGATTTGCCGAAAGATTTGACTGCTGGTTTCGATGACGATTTCGCAGCCAGTTTGGCCGACTTGCTATACTCCAGAGTCGAATTAAGAGTGCCCATCTGTCATGCATTGAGACTTTTGGTCGAATCGAACGTCGCTTTCTCTGAAGGCGCCGTTGCCGACGACTTGTTGATCCAGCAGGAAATCTCAATGGCCCAAGCCAAGCAGAATGTTGAATATTTATCTACCAAAGCTTCCAATCTTCTTTCCGTGCTTTTCAATGTCTTTTCATCCACTGTACCTGAATCAAGAGGTTTTGTTCTCGAAACCATCGACTGTTACCTCCAGATCACCAAAAAGGAAGACTTGGAAAACACTTTCAACAAGGTCTGTGGCTTGTTGAAGACCGCAATGGAACAAGAAGCCGATGCCGAACCAGCAAAGGGACAGAAGAAAGATGCCCCAAAACTCAGTGCTACCATGTTGGACATCATTGTTGCCATGGCCAAATACGTTCCAGAATCTTCTTACAACGCTCTTTTCGCCATCTTTTCGTCAATCGTCACCTTGAAAGAAGTGCTTTTACAAAAAAGATCTTACAGAATCATCAGTAAGTTGGGTGAAACTGAACAAGGTAAAGAAAGTATTTTGAAGTACGCCAACGAAATTGAAAAAGTCATCATCGAAACTATCGACTCCACTCATAACTCAGCCAGACCTTCCAGATTGACCGCGGTCAACTTGATGTTGGACATTCTTCCATCCACTGATTTGCATTTCATCCCAGCCATCTTACAAGAAATCATCATTTCCACCAAAGATGTGAACGAAAGATCCCGTGAATTGTCGTACCAGATTTTAATTAAAATGGGTCATAAGATGGCTCAAGGAGGTATTGTTCACAACAACATGGTTCCAGGTTTTGACCAAGAAACCCCAGACTCCGAAGCCAACTTGAACGAGTTTTTCACCATGGTTAGTGCAGGTTTAGCAGCACAATCTCCACACATGATTTCTGCCGCCATCACAGCTATTTCGTGTTTGGTTTTCGAATTCAAAGACCAATTGCCCATTGAATTGTTGATGGAAATTTCCTCCACTGTGGAATTGTTCTTGACCCACAACTCCAGAGAGATTGCCAAAGCAGCAATTGGGTTCGTTAAAGTGGAGGTCTTGTCATTGCCTGAAGACTTCATCAGATCTAACTTGAAAGAATTGTTATCCAAGTTGATGAGATGGTCCCACGAGCACAAGGGTCACTTCAAATCCAAGGTCAAGCATATTGTGGAGAGATTAATCAGGAAATTCGGCGTTGAAGAAGTGGAGGAAGCCATTCCTGAAGAAGACAGAAAATTGGTTGCCAACATCAGAAAGACTAGAAACAGAGCCAAGAAACAAAAGGAAGCTGGCGAGGCTGAGGGAGCTGAAACCGGTGGTCAAGAGAAGAAGTTCGTCTCTGCTTACGAAGAAGCTTTATACGATTCCGATGTTTCTGACGATGACATGTCCGAAGATGAAGCTCCAAGAAAGGGTAAAAAGAAGGGTGGTAACCAATTCATCATGGAGTCTGGTGATAATCCTTTGAACTTGTTAGACAGACAGACCTTGGCCCACATCTCGTCGTCCAAGCCAAAGAAATTCGGCAAGAGCAATATGGAAAAGCATAAGAAGGAAGACGTTGAGACCAAGAACGGTAAGCTTGTTTTCAAAGACCTCGACGGTGCCTCTCAAGATCCTCTCACCGGAAAGGGTTCAGGTATCGACGCCTACTTGGACGCTGTCAAACAAGGTCCAGTCAGAGGTCAAAAGAACAGATTGAAGTTCAAGAAGTCCAAGGACCAAGACAACTGGTCCGACGACGAAGAAGATGCACCAAAACTGCAGAAACCCAAGGGGAAAGTCAACAACTCCAAGGTTTTCAAACCCAAACAAAAATTCAAGGCTAGAAAGAAGCTTTAGTTAGAGAAGAATATCGATTTTCATGAATTGTTTTGTAGAAGAGTACTGAGTTCCACTCGCACCAACAGTTGGTAAAGGTAATTATACATGAGTGAACAAAAAACGCCCCCAAAAGAGAGCAGAAGGTTCAAGGTTGCCCCTGTCTATCAAATACACCTATCATGTCCCGAATAGGATGCTTGCGTTGCAGAAACAGCTTCTTTTCGTGATTTTTTGCAGACATCTATAACTCCATAAGTGTGTTCGCGCAGAGAATTTTAATTAAAAATTTTCGAAATTTCAATTTTTCATTGACTACTATTACACCAAAATGGCCATCAAAAATCCCGTGACCATCAGATTGGCCCGTTTCGGCAGAAAGCACCAGCCTCTTTACAACATTGTGGTGGCCAACAGAAAGTCCGCCAGAGACAGCTTGCCCATTGAAGTATTGGGAACCTACAATCCAAATCCAGTGGCATTATCACCAGCCGAAAAAGTCCAAAATGTCAAGCCATACAAGCATATAGAGCTCGATTTCCACCGTTCCAAGTACTGGATTGGTGTGGGCGCCGACGTGAGCGACAGAGTTACATTTTTATTCAAAAGAGCTGGGATCTTACCTGAAAACTGGCCATCTCCGCAAAAATTGAGCCAGCATGTTCCTAAACCTACAGTCCAGCCAGTCCAGAGAACTGAGGAAGATGCACAGGAGCTCTTGAGGCCTAGAGATTAACTTGGGTGTTAGCATTTTTCAGTCATTCTTGTATATACTTTATAATAATCAACGTTCTTTCCAAAGCAGTCTTAGTTTGTCTTTGAAATTTTTCACGTCGTTTTTCTCTCGGAATACATGTGCCCACAAGTGCCTGAAATGGTGCCTTGGTTGGCCCTTTTGAACACGAGAGTTTGCTGGTGTTGTCGCAGCCGTTTTAATGGTTTCTTCCTCCAACTCTACCTGCTTTGAGACCGGTTTGGCCCGGTACAAAGCTAAAGAGTCCACTATTTTGGCTTCGAAGTCGCCGTCTGGCTCCTGGTACAATAATGGAGCACGGTGGCTCCTTTCAAGCTGAATATCTGGTGATTCTGGAGCTGCAGGCTCAAATCTGGGCTGCCACGCCGGGTGGGTGGTGGAAGAATCAACGTCCGATTCTGCAAAATCAGCATAGTTCCGAAAGTTGCCAACCTCCCATTCCTGGTTCTTGTAGTTGACGTTTCGGATGACGGTAGTGTAAGGGTCTGTCTCTTCCACCTCGCAGAGAAGCTCGTTCTCGTAAACGTCGTTATAGACATCTACAAACGACTGGAGATAACTGGTTGACTCGGTAGGAAGACACCAAAAAGGAGGAGTCTCGGAGAAGGACTTGAGAAGCAGTTCCAAGTGGACTCTGAGTTCGTTCTTGGCTGCAAAGAAGCCAAGTGGTACGTCTGAGACCCTTGCAAAGGCATTCAATTCCTGGAAAGAAGTCAAGAATCGCTGGATAAGTTCGATGTCGAGCAAGCCAGATTGTGGCTGCAAAACCTCGCTCAGCAAGTAAACGAAAATGGGCACCGAAAGCATGGTTTGGCTAATGATTCTGGATGAAAGTTTGGTGAGAGTGACAAATACAAAGCTGTTCCTGATGTCTGAAGGAAGTATGGACGAGTTCTGCGACGCCATAGCTTTCTGTGTGTGTTTTATGTCCTTCAACACCTTCACCGTGAGATAGTCGTCGATTTCGATTGACATCTGGGAGCCATTCTGATGCTTTCTCCAAGGGCTGGCAAGCACATACATGTCAGCAATAAGGTCCAGGATTTTGACGAGAAACTGCCTGTTTTCCGTTCGTGGGAACAGGATGTTAATCACTACCCTCAAAACTTTGTCGAACTTGACATTCAAATAGTGAACAAGTTCGTTCTGGCTGATTTCTTCTAGCTGTTTCAAGTAGCTTTCAATTCTTCCCAAGAAATGCTGGAACTTGACGCTGAAGTTGTACAAGCTGTCAATGTCAATGACTTCGTTGAGCAAGTCGTCGATAATTCCCTTCTCCAAAGAAACTTTCAACTCAATCGAGAGTTCTTTATCGGTTTTGCTTCTGCTGTTTTTGGTGGAGTTGGTAAAAAATGAGGTTGCTAGGCTGTAAAGCAGGTGTCTGTTCAGCGACATGCTGGACGCCAGTTGTGGTGGCCAAGGTGCAATTAGCATGGATGCTGGTCTTTGTCTAGGGAATGCTAACGGCTCGGGACAAGAATAGCGTTTGCGAACACGCGAGTTGTAAAGCGAGTAGTTGTAGATTCCTGGACTCAACGTAGAAGCAGACATGAACAATGGGATAATGGGGGGTGCCACAAATGCAAAATATTCTAGGATATTTGCTCCTTATAAGGCTGCAAAAACCAAAAAAATTCGCAGCCTATGGTTTCAAACTTGAAACAAAACTGAGGAGTGAGTACACATGAAACAAAGGCTAATAATAAGTGTGTACAAGCTTGAAAGAAAGACCAATGCATGAGTAAAGTTGAGTCCAACACAAGCTTGACACAGACATACTACAATTACAAAGACTTAGACGTTACTACTGTTGATTAAAGTACATTAATTACAAAGATCAATCAAACTGTTTAATCGAACAAACCGAATCCCATGTCGTCATCGGATTCTTCTTCGTCAGCAGCTGGAGCGTCTTCTTCGGCAGCAGCAGCACCAGAGTCAGCGGAAGCAGCGGCTGGGGCAGCAGCGGCGTAAGCTTCTGGGTTAGCTAATCTGTCCTTAATAGCTTCAGAACCTTCGAAGGTGTAGTCAGTGGCAATAGACAAAGCCAAGACGTTCTTGTAGTGGTTAACAACAGAGTGACCAACGGATGGCAAGGTTGGGTAACCGACAGCCAAGGAGATGGAAGCAATGGTGTTGATGGCAGAAACGAAGTGACCAACCAATTCCTCATCGGTGATATCCAAGATGGAAGATGGGAAAACTTGACCCTTGTCGTAAACTTGAACAACAGTCATACCGTAGGTGAATGGAGAGATGTTCAACATGTTCAACAAGGTAGCTTCGGAAGGACCAACTCTCTTGTTGGTTTCAACGACCTTGACGTCAGAGACAATTTCAATGGTACCTCTGGCAATCTTGGTTGGAACACCCAAAGCTTGGAAGAAAGAAGTCTTACCTGGTTCCATACCGGTGTTACCGGCTGGAATCCAGACATCCTTTGGAGCAACGGCACCGGCCTTAGCTGGAGCAGCAACAACATTGGAGGTAACAACTTCTCTGATGGATTTCAAGTCAGAGTTGGTGAAAATGAAACCAACGTTACCCTTAACGTATGGCATCAATTTTTCGTAGTCTGGCAATTCAGACAAGAATCCTCTCAAGGCTCTTCTGACCATGGTGTTCTTACCCATCAAGACGACGGCATCACCTCTCAAGGCCTTTCTAATTTCATGCATTTGTTGAGAAGAAACATTGTCGACACCAACGATGAAGATCGATTGGTATTCTTCCAACAATTCTCTTAACTTAGCAAAGTATTGAACTTTTTTATCACGAGTTCCACCCATTTCGACTTATTTGACGATAGGAATATTTAATGGTCCCAAAGTATGTTAAAGAAAAGAGAAGTATTCAACACTCGATTTTCTCAGTGAAAAAAAATGGTGAGAATTTTTCGAATTTTTCCACTTCCCAATTGGGGTGAAGCCCTAGCCCTGAGTGCTCGCACGTGGTGATTTCTATGTGATGTAGTGTGTGTACCGAGTTGCAAAATATAATTGTCTTCTTGAATGCTAGCGGTTACCGAAGCGATAGATAATTCAATAGCTGAAGCGATAGCTGAAGAATTCACTAAATCGATTGCTGAGATATTACTAAAGCTGTTACAGAGTTTTACTTTCAAATGTCTCATTTAACGTTGATCTGGTTACATGTTTAGCCATAGCCCTTGATTTCGTAGTCAGAGCTGATAAAACTGTTTCGTAAAAAGTGCTTCCACACCTTCTCTTCCTTCTCCCATTTTTCTCCCTTGTCCTTTTTGCCCTTCTTTCCTTTCTTTCCTTCGGCGTTCATTTCGTTTCCGTCTGAATCATATTCCTCTTCCATGTCATCGTCTCTGGAATGGAAATCCTTAGAGCTGCTTTTACTTTTGACTGGCTTTCCTAAAGTTCTGGCGAGTTTGATCCATTCCTTAACGGTCAAATCTTTCATTTTATAGAATTTGTCGTCGGTAGAGTATTCAAATTCGTAACCAAACTCTTTCTTTCCTTTGTTGATTCCTTCCAAATCGGCGTAGTATTGTACGTATCTTTCCGGAGTGAAAGTTTGAGGAACATAAGCAGGTCCCAATGGCAAATCATCAGGCATCTTGGGTGGGAAGGTCTTGTCCTTCTTTTTGAAGATTTCCGCCTCATCATCAAACAAAATTGGGTCAATTTCTGCAAAAAAATCATCCCAAGATTGCTGGGCAATTACCGTATTTTCTAATCCTGTAGTGCTGTATTCCCAGACTCTCATACCCGGGTTGAAAGTTGGAATAACACTGGCTGTAACGTGAGCAATTGAGTACCTCTCACCAAATTCTCCCAGCTTCTTCTTCCCTTTAACTTTGGCATACAAGTCTGAACGAAGTCCTTCCATATAATCGACTTTATTATAAGGGATACCTCCAGTAACATGGACTCCCTTTCTGATGGAATATTCTGGATTTATGTCACTTAAGTTAGCAGGACTGAATTCGGCTGCAATAAAATCATCGTCATTCTCATCATCTTCGAAAGTTGAAAACTCTATGGATTTGAAATCTTTTCGAATGGATTTATAAGCTTTCACCGAATCCAAAGGAATAAAGTGGTCGATATTCATGTGTCCGAAAAGTCCTCCAATAATTATATCTCTGTACTCATGTGCCCAAACGATATACTTTCTCAAACAAGTTTCATCGTAGTTCTTTTCGTTAGGTGGGACGTGACCCGAAAGCCAAACCTTCATGTTTCGCTTTCTCATTTCCTTCAATGCGTAACCAAGCCAGAGGAACAATTTGTACCCTGGGTCTTTTTTGGAGTCACAACTATCCACCAAAGGGTTATTTTGGAACAAATATAAAGTATTTATGGACAAGACAGCTAATTTGCCGGGAATCACTTCTTGGAAGAAGTAAGCACCTCTACTGAAGATGTGAAGCTGCGATTCAGGGACAAAGTGTCTCCATAATTTGAAATATTCTCTGGTTTGAAGGGTTGGGCCAGGAGCAAATAAGTTGTGGGGGTAAACGTCGTTATTACCCAAAGAAGGCACCATTGGGATGTCAGGAAAGTGATCAATCATGAGGTTTGCTACTTTTTCATTCATGTCGAAAATATTCTGCTCGGAACGAGGGAATCTACGATCATTGTCATGTCTTATGTTATCACCAGTCCATACGATGAAATCGATTTTATCAGCGAGATTTTCCTTAATCCATTTGAGGGTGTCTTCCATTAGAACCATTGGCGAATCACAGCCAAGAATTGCATCACCGTATTTGCCTGCTTTCACATCACCTTTCTCGAGGTCTTTCTTGGAGTGACATTGTTCATCTGGCAGAGACCCTTCTTTATAAAAAGGATCTGGGTGCATATCTGTTATATGGAGGAATCTGCCATGGATCTGTTTTTTTTGCAATCCCTTCAAATTCTCAATACTGAGGACCGGTTTGGGGGTGAGTCCTAGTTTGATGAGTTGCTCTGTATGTTCAGCACTAGGCTCAACCGAAAGGATACTGAAATCGGTGTCTTGACTTGTATAAGCGTGAGCGTTCTTAGAAGATTGAAGATACACCAAAACCCCCACGAGGAACGCTACCACCCACCATTTCTTATAATTCGATGTTGGTTTCTCATCTTCACCGAGACGTACTGATTGCTGGGAATACCACATTCCAACTGCAAAAACTTACGTTATGGAGTGGATAAGTTGATTGAGTTTTGTTTTGCCTAATTAGTGAGTATAAATTATAGAGGGCGTGTACATACCGCCTTCATTTGTAAATTGAAACAATAGTCTACTACGTAATAAGTAGAATATAGTTACTCATTGGTTGAATGAATTGCAAATTCATCACTGAAGGGTTCTATTCCCCCAGTTTTTTTCAAATGAGTTCGTGTGTAAGTGATAATAAAGTTCGAATCACGGCAAACCAGTTTATACTGAAAAATACACTACAAATTACTGTCAATGCAAAAAATTAAATAATGGTGGAGCAGCTCATGGCGTAATGCACATGAAACTTAGTTCAGGTTGAAATGACACAACGCTCTACAACCAGGCTTGTTGGTGATGGCTTGCAGGGATGGAATGTAGAGACATGGTATCTGGCGGATCAGGAACACGTGAAAGGGCTAAAACCTCAGGGTTTAAGTTGAATGAAATTGTAAACATACAACCAGTAACAGTAAAAATAGTAGATCAATGGAATCACGGAATCATGCAAATGGAAGCAGAATGGTATGCATTTAGTTGAATTAACCAAATATGGCGATATACGGCATAAACCCCAGTTTAGACTAAAGTATCCCATAAATCACAAACACGCTAAAACATTAATTACAAAAGTGAAATTATATAGCTTATTATGATAAAATTGGCTGAGTTTTGCAACCCTTAAATCACGAAATTTGCGTCGTTACCTGCAACTTTGGATGCACGTAATTAAACGCGATTTTGCGAAAGAAAAAAACTCGATGCAAGTGCCTGCACTAAATCAAATGTAAACAACAGGGCGCGTCAAATTGTTTTAGGTATGTTTACTACCGTTTTAAGCTATTAATACAATGCCGATATGCTACAACATTGCCTAAAGAAGATATTAACCAACCGACTCTGAAAAAATTGGCGTTATTGCAACAATAATCTTTAATGGATTGTTTATTTATCAACTTCAACAATTAATAGGAGGCGTACCAATGACACGCTTAATTCAACCGTCATTGAGACTAGTTACTGAATCCCTTAAAAATTTTTAAATACCATGCTTCTTAATTGTTAATGTTTGCTAATTTAAGCAATTTTATTTCTTCTTCTAACTAATTGGCTTTTTAAATAAAATTTACACCAATATTTTATATTTTGTGTTCCTGTTGTTTATCTTTCATAATTCTTTTTTTTTTTACTTTTTTCAGATCAAAGTCATCCTGTTACTAGAATACCCACCCCTTCTTTTGAATTGTATTTATATATATATATATTCCTTCTTGCTGGTTGAATTTCATACCTTTCAATTTTATAAATCATTTCAAGTTTTAAACCTAAAGTCATTCATTATGTATTTACAAACACCAAAGAGACCAAACTTACCTCCAACGCCATCTTATTCTCATCAACATTTGAAGCCTTCATTACCACCGATCTCTTCAATTATTTCTAAAGATGGCTTCCAGAATAAACCAAGATTACCATCTATTGATTCATTCAATACTCCTCCATCTTCTCATTTCTTTACTCCATCTTCCAATTACACTCAATTATCACAACTTCCAACCTCAACTCCGTCTAAGGTGATCAAGAAACCTTCGCCAATTAATACTTCTTTGGACGAAGATGCCGATACAAGTATTAATGATTCCATGATCAGACCTGCCTCTAAAAGAAAGGCTAGTCTGACTCTGACTACTGTTTCTCCTGATTCAGATAAAGCATTTGCATTCATTTCTCATTCTCCTGCAACTTTCCCACTGCAAGAACCTTCTATTGATAATGCTCCTTTGGCAAGAAGAAAGAGAAGAAGAACTTCTCCAAACGAGTTGGCGATTCTTAATAATGAGTTCGAACTTGGCTCAACTCCAAACAAAATGAGAAGAATTGATATTGCTAAAAAAGTTTCAATGACTGAAAAGGCAGTTCAAATTTGGTTCCAGAACAAGCGTCAATCTTTAAGAAAGCAAAGTAATCACGAAAAAGAGGTTACTGAATTACCGCCAACTCCTGAATCATCGCTCGTCATAAATGCAATGCCTTTGGTTCGTCAATTGGTTCCTCAAGGTCCACTTCTGGCCCCATTAGTTCTGCTGACCCCAACTAAACCTCCACTTCATAAATTCCAATCACTGCTGTTTCTTCAACTGCCCCCAGCACCAGCACCTGTTTCTCCGGTGAAAGCTCGCTCGAGCAGCACTTCTAACCTCAGCGATAAGTCATTCATTACACCAAAGATTCATAGTTCGAGTGTTTCTTCTACTTTAACTTCTACGCCAAACCCTGATACACCAGCTACTGCTGTCACCATTGATTCACAAGATCCAATCGATACTTCTAACGTTGGTGGTCTTGTACTCAATGCTACTAAGAAGAAGCAACCTACTTTATTAAATTCTAATGCTGCTAGTACCATGACTTTCAAACTAGGACCTGCCAAAGTTGCAGTTCCTTCTGAAGAAAAGAAAAGGGTGCCATTAGGCGAGATCAGTAACAACAGGCAAAAGCCAAAAGTCAAACACGAAAACGAATGTGTTGAGAATTTGCTTTCTTTGAGAGCAGGTCAATGGAAATAATGAATATTCATCTCATGTATTATTAGTCAAGGTCACGAGTAACGTTTAAATTATGTAACAAAATAAACAAACCAAGTATTTAAGAACTAATTGAGTTAAATTATCATTCATAATGTACCTGTTGAATTGTATGATTATAATTATAAACAATAGTTTCAAGATAATTTTTAGTCGAATCTAGCAGATTGATTTGGTCTAACAAATTGGGATTAAATATTGGTGATGCGGTTGCAAAATTGCCTAATTGGGTTAAAGTATAGAGCGAGTTTGACACAAAGTAAGCGATTTTTCCACCTCCTTTCACTACAATAACACAGCTTGGTTACAGGGTGTTGGTGGCGACGTTATTGTGACCAGCACCATTCGGGTATTAATGAGATGCAGATAATATAGACGAATTATGTGGCATTGCTTAGTCGAGACAAATTGGCACCGTCAGGAGTTCTAGAATGAACCTTCAAAGAATAACTTTTTCCAGAAGCGTACCATGGTATGTGCTTCCTCGTCAATCCTCTTGTCAGGCGGTTTGTATGTGTATGTGTCGACAAAATTAATTTACCGTTTCCATAAGTACATATCAACTTAGTGGCATGCTTTACCATTTCAGTCATCGCATTTTAACTCAATTTATTATATTTCAAATTTGGCGATTGAACTCGAACGAGAACGCCTTTTGCCGTGATTCAAAGCAATTCACCTGACTAGGGTGTTTGATCTGATTTTGCGGCAGAAGGTTCGAGACCTTTGACGATTTAAGCCTTGCGCTTGAATCACAAGATGACTGGTTTCGTGCTTTAGCAATTCTTGATTGACACATGTGCTATGGATTCTGTACTGTTGGTACACTATGTAGAAGCATTGCCTGGCTTGTGGCTTACCTTGCTGTTTTGTTGTAAAGTTGTCAAGTTTGTTGATTTTGTTATCAAGTTCTTGATTTGTCGTGTTGATAAGTATTCATGGCAAGTATGCTTGGTCGAAACCTGAAGATGTAGTTTGAGAGTATTGTAGGGGTTTGGCAGAGCTGTTTCTCAACTAATTTCGAATGTCTTCCGGTCAGTCTAGGCTGGCTAGTGCTTAACTTAATCAATATATTCGATAGTTCACCAACTATTTGGTTTTCAGTGCTCAACCAAATTCCTTGCGGTAGTCGTGTTCTGATTGCCAGCAATACAACAGTATCTGTTGTTCATAATCAATCCTATGAAGTCATTTCGTACACATTTCACACGTTCACTAGTTCATCACCACATCATGGTGTTTGGCACATGTGCACTCCTATGAAACGCGTGTTGATTTCTCACAACTCCCTCTTCTTTCATCACAATGTACGGAGACCTCGCCAACAAGCTCATGCTTGACGCGAAGAGAGCCACGGGCCTCAGCGAGCTTCCTCTCTACCAAGGCGACTTGGTGAAGGATATTGTCAAGGAAATATCAGATTTACACGGAGACGTTGAATTTCTCTCGGAGCAGCAAAACAACGCCCAAGATGCCACTGATGATGAGATCAAGGTCAACCATTGCCAGCTATTCGTGACACATTTGAGTCTCCGCAGAAACAAGCGATGCTTGCTAGCGTACCAGCGTATGAGAGCCGAGAGAATCAATCAATTTTGCTGGCTAAACGTTGACCCAGGCTCGATTGCCGGAGAGTCGATATCGCTCGACAACTTGAGCCATTCGGAAACAGAGTACCTCAAAAACTATCAGGACTTGCTCATCGAGTACAAGTCTAAGTTCGACATTGATCTCAGCGGAGACTTGGAGCCCCCTACCAATATTTTCATTGATGTTCGTGTGTTGAAAGATGGCGGTGAAGTTCAGACCGAGTACGGCGTGTTCAATCTCATCAAGGACTCCCAGTTCTACGTGCGCAAGAGCGATGTTGAGCGGTTGATCCAGCAGGGCTACCTCGAGGAGTTGTAACACTCAGCAAAATCACCACATCTACCACATCGCATCAACCCATCACATCTTCCTTCTAACCTTCCTCCTCGCATCCACAACTCCACCACGATATACCACTTCCTCACTTCTTCACACATACCTCGTCTACTCAGCACACTCAACACTACATTCATTTCATTTATAGATTCATCCAATACATTATCCTATGTCTATGTTCGTAGATGGCACTAGAAATCACGTTGGCCAGTATGATCTTCACACGTTACTGAAATGTTGTTTTTGGCATTGCAATCATGGCAGTGTCTTGAGCATCATGGTCATATCTTGCGCACCATCGTCATATCTTACTAGCGTTAGCTAGCTCCACATCCTTGTTACCCTGTCGTAACAACTATTAAGAGCACATCCTTCACTGCGCCTACCTAATCCTCTTTCATCTCCACGTCTTCTTCCTTGACTTCGGCTTCGGCCTCTGCGTCTCCAGCCCCGACTACCTGGTCGAGTTCTTGAAGCTCCTCTTGCAATTTTCTCTCACCCAACTTGGTGTTCTTTTGGTCAACCGACAACGGCAAAATCATCAAGTTGTCCTCGTTCTTGTCGTACACACCTGTGTTGTCATCCATTATTTTGACCTCTTTGCGTAGCTCGATGGCTATGGTGCTGAGGAGCCCATATATGTTCTTTGTCTGGCTTGTGAACTCCTTCTTCTTTTCGTCCAAATCGGCGTTGGGCAGACTTGAGTATGTTTGGAAGAGTGTAGACACATTGTCGAGTAATGATACTATCCTGCAGTCTATCTCGTAGAGCGAGTCTAGACGTTTCTTCACGAAGTTGTCTGACATGATGAATGTGTGGAAATTATGTGAAACAAGAAATTTGGTGGTTGAGTGAAATCAAGAAGTATCGAGTATGAAGCGGTAGGACTATTCGAGCAAAGAGTATTATCGGGAATCTGGTAATTTGAATATCAATCGAATAGTATGATAGTGCTCCAATAGTTTTCTAAGTAATGTAGGACTGAAGTAATCGAAGAGTATTGAAGTAGTCAAAGAGTGTTGATGTATTCAAGTCGTAATTCTGAAGAAATGAAAGCAACCAATTGGTATCTAGATTGATGCTGCAAACTTCTCTGTGTCGCCACTTTCTCTCCTATGGCCGCTGAGTATTCAGTTGTGGAATAGTTGATAGCTAGTTAATATTTGAAATCTCATTTTTTCATCGCATCTTCTTCTTTCTCTCCATACCTGAATCCACTATGCCAATTGATCTTGGTCTTTCGCGTGTCACAAGACTCCTCTCGCACTTGGGGAACCCTCACCATGTCTTCAAGTCCATACACATTGCCGGAACAAACGGAAAAGGTTCAACGGTAGCTTACTTGTCTTCCATCATGACCCTGGCAAAGATAAGAAACGGAAGATTCACTTCTCCACATCTCCTCCACTACAACGACTGCATTGCCATCAACAACGTCACATACCCACTTCACAAGTTCAACGAGGTCAACCAGTTGGTGCAATCGCAAAACGAGCTTCTCCAGTTGAACTGCACTGAGTTCGAACTCTTGACCGTCACAGCTTACAAGATCTTCGAGAAAGAAAACGTGCAAGTGGCCATTATCGAAGTCGGGCTAGGCGGACGACTCGACGCCACCAATGTGTTGTCGGCACCGGCTCTTCTAGCCAGCGGCATCACCAAGATAGGCCTCGATCACGAAGGTTTCTTGGGAGGAACTCTTGCCGAAATCGCAGCTCAAAAAGCTGGCATCATCAAGTCTTCGGTTCCTGTGGCCGTGGATGCTACCAACGACGCCTCGGTGCTCGAGGTTATTGAAAAGACCGCTGAAAGCGTCGGATCTGCCCTCCACTTGGTGCAATCAGACAGCGCTGAGGATTTGCTCAAACTATCTCCCTTGAAGGGCGACTACCAGGGACAGAACCTCGGGGTTGCACTCAAAATCGTCAACTTAGTGCAACCTGTATTCAACATCTCCAGTGAAGCGGTACTGGAGGGCGTGGCCGCAACTTCGTGGCCTGGAAGGCTCCAGTCTGTAACCATTGCTAGCAAAAACCTCGAAATCTTGCTAGATGGCGCCCACAACGAAAGCGCTGCCATAGAGCTCGCTAAGTACCTACAGAAACTAAGAAAAGAACGCCCAGACTCAGACGGCCTAGTGCTAGTGGTGGCATTGACCAAGGGTAAATCAATCCACCAGCTCTTGAAGCATATCACCTCGCCCAACGACATTATCATTGCAACCACCTTCAGTGCCCCAGAAAAAATGCCCTGGGTCCTGTGCTACGACGTGACCACCATCGAGGACGCTGCAAAACAGTACACCGAGCACATCCACAAGGTCGACCTGCCTGGATTGCCGTCTTTATTTGACTACGTCAGTAAAATGAAGGGTAATCGTGCAGTGGTGGTCTGTGGCAGCTTGTACCTCTGTTCAGACGTGCTACGCTTCGCCGAACTGACCAATTAGTCCTTGTGTTGGCTGCTTAAAGATAGCGAAATACACAGTACATAGCTTCAACGTGCGATTGCAAACTTTTTGCAATTTCGTAGATTTATGTAAATTAATGCAAAAAAACCAGAAATGTTCCTGTATCAGCAAGTCAACAACTTCAACAAAACAACCCCACAGCAAAAAACGTACTTTTCCGAAAGCCAGATCTCCTCCAATAATACTCAACAGTGTGCCCATGGCATAGTCTGTATCCTGTGTAGTTGTGAATTTTTCGTCCACCAGCCATGATAGCAAGTCATGGAGCCAAAGGAGAAGGACATTCGCCGCTTGTGCCGGAGTTACCGTTGCACGGAGACCCATCAAAACTGACACAAGCTACAGAATGATCTGGCATAATCATAATATCATTGAAGATCACCTGGCTTCTTCCCATAAACCACCTTTACTATTCACGATTTGGCTGCAAATGCTGGTGCGCTGACACGACGCGTAATATCAAGAAAAAAATGATTGAGCAATCTTCACCAAATACCATCAGATAGCCATGGCCCAATTATCGGATTTCGAAAAACAGCGCTTGGAAAACATCAAGAGGAACAAGGATCTTCTCAGAGAACTAGAACTAGACTCCATTTCACAAACCATTGGAAATGAGGCCCGGGAAATCGAAGCTTCCAAGCCTGCGAAGAAGAAGAGAAAACCAAGTGAAAAATCCAAAGTAAAGAAAGAAGTCGCCCCTTCCAGGAGGTCCAGGAGACTACAGGGCATACAAATGGAAGACACAGAAGAATACAGGAAACGGGTCGAGGAGGAAGAGAAGGAAAAGGAAAGAAGAGAGGAAATCGAACGTTTACGAAGAACAAGACTATTTGGCGACTTCAGATTGATCGATTTGGTCACTGACAAAAAACTGGGCAACTTGAAGTTCGAAGATAAGGTCATTGGGGTGAAGCTGGAGACAGATGGACATGTCAAAGAGGAACCAGAATTCACAAGCCTCGGTGACGACAAACCTGTCAAGACTGAGGAACAGGAGGACATCGATATCGAACAAGACACTAAAGTGCTCGAAATCCTCAGAGACTTGGGTGATAAGGTCTCTGCTGGCGACTTCTACGATCTCATTAGACAAAAGCCGGTAGCATACACTGACAAACTTTTGGAGGAGAAAAGGAAGGAATTCGACAATTTGTCGCTCTACCCAAAATTCGATCCCAACGACGTCAAAATCACTCACCAGAGAATCACAACCATGAACTTTCACCCGACAACCTCTGACAGAATTGTTGCAGCTGGTGATAAGGTCGGAAATGTGGGTATTTGGGCCGTAGACTCAAGTGGTGATAAGCCTGCTGTGACTATAATGAGACCTCACGGGAAAGCCTTGTCACGGATAATCTCCAAAGGAGGAAGTCAGATTTTAACGGCATCTTATGATAGCTCTGTTCGACTACTCGATTTGAACAAACTAGAGTCAAGCGAGATCTTGAACATGATTGACTCGGAAGGTGACGATGTCGGCGTCTCGGACATAAATGTATGTCTAGATGGAAACCCACATCTATTGTACCTCACCACACTTTCGGGAAACTTTTACCAACACGACTTAAGGACTCCTTTCAAGTCCATCAAGAAGGATAAATTTCTCCGGCTTCACGATAAGAAGATTGGTTCTTTCGCCATAAACCCCAATGCCACCCATCAAATAGCCACTGCATCATTGGACAGAACCTTAAGAATCTGGGACTTGAGAAATGTTTCCAAACAAAATGCTCTGTGGTCAGAATTTGTGAATCAAAGGTCTCCACATGCTTACGGATGTTACCCATCCCGCCTTTCTGTCTCCTGTGTCGACTGGAACCTCGAGAACCGGCTTGTGTGTAACGGGTACGACGATACTATCAACGTGTTTGATTTAAGTGGAAGCGACAAAGAAAAAGTGGTGACAGAATGGTCCAAAGATTACCAACCGGGCGAGAGAAAGGACGATGATGAGATACCCAGTAATCTTGTGCCATTCACTAGAATCAAACACAATTGTCAAACTGGACGCTGGGTGTCGATTTTGAAATCTAAATGGCAACTTACGCCCAATGATGGGGTTCAAAAATTTGCAATTGCAAATATGAACCGTGGGATTGACATTTACGATCAAAAGGGTCAGATATTGGCTCATTTGAGCGATAGAGAACTTGTTGGCGCTGTCCCAGCAGTTGTGAATTTCCATCCAACACACAATTGGATTGTTGGAGGTAGCGCCAGTGGAAAAGTGTACTTATTTGAATAGATAGTCTCGCAAAACCAAAATTTTGCAGCCATTACAATACAATTCGCTATTACAGTTATTTATTTTCCTATACTAAATAAATTAAGCAGAGGAGGTCATGACTTGCCAGACTCTGATGACGTTATCAGTGTAACCAGCGAACAAGTTTTGACCGTCAGCAGACCAAGCCAAAGAGATGGCTTCTGGGTCCTTAGCCTTAGCACCGATGGCGAATTCTGGCTTCAATTCATCTAACAAGGTTCTTTCTTGCAAGTTGAAGATCTTGATACCAGAAGCGGTGGCAGCAGCCAACCAGTATCTGTTTGGAGAGAAAGCCAAGGCGTGAACTTCAGCAGCGGCGTTCAAAGTGTACAAAGTCTTGTTTGAGTTCAAGTCCCACAAGATGATGACACCGTCCTTACCGGCGGAAGCGTTCAAGGATCCATCTGGGGAGATGGTGATACAGGAAATGTAACCGGTGTGACCGATGAAGTCGGCGTTGACGGAGTAGTCAGTAAGAGACCAGGACTAGAAAATGTTAGTAACAATTGTTTGAAATTTATGCAATTAATCAGAGATCTTGGTGATTAAATATGTCTCATTCGAAGCTGGCGAGCCACGTCTGAAGTAGCAAATATGGAAACATCATATAATTGCAGGGAAAAATAAATAAATGAAGGAAAAACATACCTTAACAGTCTTATCCCAAGAAGCAGAGATAACAGTAGATTGGTCGTCAGATGGGGAGAATCTAACAGCAGAGACCCAGTCACCGTGACCGGTCAAAGTGTTCATACATTCACCAATGGTGTTCCAGACCTTGACGGTCTTATCACGGGAAGCAGAAACGATTTGTCTCAAGTTCTTAGCGATAGAAACGGACAAGACGTCACCAGTGTGGCCGACAAATCTCTTGATGGATTCACCAGATTCCAAGTCCCACAATCTCAAGGTTTTGTCCCAAGAAGCAGACAAAGCGTGAGCACCGTCAGCAGAGATGGTAACATCTTGGACAATGTGAGAGTGACCTCTGAAAGATTTTTGTGGGACACCGTATTGGTTGTCGTCACCAGTCAACTTCCATTTGATCAAAGTCTTGTCTCTGGAACCAGACAACAATAAGTCTGGGTTAGCTGGGGTGGTGGCAAGGGAAGTAACCCAACCGTTGTGACCTTCTAAGGTACCTCTTAAAACTAAAACTTCTTGACTAGCCATTTTTTACTGTGGATGTAGAATGTGTAAGAAACTGAAAATTTTTAGAATCAAAAACTTTTCAATCAATGCTCAGTCACGTGAACACCTCCCAATTTTTTTCTTTGTTCCCACGAGCGATGGGAGCAAAAACCGTGCTGGAATTTACTGCGGCAGCGTGCTCGGAACTACCCGCAAAACGGTGACTGTCTTTTCTGCCGAGAAATCACGTGACCAGATATTTTGAGAACATAGATCTAGTGCACGTGACGTGTCACGCGCCGCGCCATACCCCATAAACTCCAGATAACACTTGTGAACACCTGTTAACACAAGTATCAACAGCAATGTGTTCTTCCCGGATAGCTGTCATCAGCGGCGGGACAGCCACCAATGAGCTCGTGTCTGTATTCAGTGCGCTTCTGCCCAACATATCGTATATTCTCCCCATTCTGGACAATGGAGGGTCTACGTCGGAATTAATAAGGGTCATTGGAGGACCCGCCATCGGAGACATCAGGTCTCGACTCACACGATTGATTCCCGAGGAACAGGAAGAGCTTCGTAAGCTCTTGAGTTTTAGGCTATCGTCAGATCCCACGGAGGCCAAGGCCCAATGGAACGAGATTGTCGACGGGACCCATATTTTATGGTCTAGGATCAGTTCGTCCACCAAGGAGATCATTCGATCATTCTTCATCCATGTCCATGTGGAGCTTCTCAAGCGGTCCAAGCATCACTTCTCCGTTAGTAACAACAAGTTATTTAGGTACGAATTGGCCAATGTGGGCAACTTGTTTCTCACTGGGGTTCGATTGTTCATTGGCTCCTTGGACTCGGCCATCGAGTTGTTTTCGAGACTCGTGGGCATAGACCGGGATTTGGAAGTCTTGCCGTGTATCAACACCAACTTCACCTACCACATCAGCGCTTTGCTCGAAAACGGCCTCATCATCACTGGCCAGTCTCAGATCTCACATCCATCAGCGACTGACCCTAGAATTGACAATTACCCTCCCCCCATCAACAAAACTCCTACAGAGGAATACGACACCGATGGCTACTTTGGAATCCCATCCTCCGATCTGGTGGACCACGCCAATGACGTGGCCCTCTACAATTCTCAACGTTACTACCAACAGGAAGTTCAAAGAAATGAACAAGACCGCCACAGTATAGACTCCTTCACGTCTGACAGTGACGAGGAATCAGGTAATGTGCCACAGTACACGCATCCAGAGTTGAAGAAATCACAACTTCACTTCAATAAGACCGAAAACATCGAGCCCCTACTTTCGCCAATCAAACGGATATTCTACATCTCGCCGTACGGCGAGGAAATCTGTCCCACAGCACATAACCGAGTCACCACGAGCTTGAGCAATTCCGACATGATCATCTATTCGATTGGCTCTTTGATGACGAGCATAGTGCCGGTCATTATTCTCAAGGGTGTGGGTAGGGCCATAGCGCAAGAAATTGCCCTGAGCACCAAGCCGAAAAAGAGAGTTCTTCTTTTGAATGGTTGCCAGGACAGAGAAACGTTTGGTATGGATGCCGTTGAGTACGTTGATACAATAGTAAAGCTGGCATTATATTCGTTGAGTGGAACGAAGGGGGGCCAACCAGATGATACTTCTTCTGTGGATTGGAGCAAATTTGTCACTCATTTGGTTTACATGTCCAACCCTAAGATTGCAGTCGATACGGCTGCTTTGGAGAAGAAAAATATAACTTGTATTGAGGTCAAAAGGCAAGTAGACACCGATTATTACGACTTGAATGACTTACAAATAAAACTCAGGGAGTTCACCAGGATTTAGCGTGCATCGGATATTCATAGAATCTATATACAACCAAGTACTAATCATACCACATTTTAATCAATTCTTCAGACACAGCTGAGGGAGTCAAGACACCCAAATCAGTAATTAAAGCAGTAATATACTCGTGAGGAGTGAAGTCAATTAACTGACTGTTTAATGATTCGTCCTCAGTTTGACTGTTGGCCTCGATAAGTTGATGGATGCCATCTGGCAAGTCATTAGGCGCGAGAGGGAAAAGTCTGACGAATTTATGGGATTCGGTTACAACGTAGAACGGCTTGTTATTTGCCTGGGCCAAGCATCCGATTTGGTAGGAACCAATGTGGTTGATGATACCACCACTCTCGGCCACACCTTCTGCACCAACCATGATCTTATCGACTTTATGTATCACGTATCCGACGGCGTTGTCCACTATAAGCTCCACAGGTATACCCGCTTCTCTTAAAACCTCAGCCATGTGATAACCTTTACCGGTTGGTCTAGCTTCTGTGACGATAACCTTGAAACGAATCAACTTTTCGAGTTTGGCCTTGGTCAACAACCTGTGGACCACTCTGGAGTATGAATGCACTAAGATGACGTCGTCGTCTTTGATGAAAGGAACTCCAAATTCTGCTGATTTGGATCTGGACTCTTTGGCCCTTTGAACGAACAACTCCCCGTTTTCAACCAAGTTCTTCTTGCACGACTCCCAGTCGGTGTACAAGTTAGTGTTTCTCAACACAAATCTCATGAACAAGTCACATCCAGCCGAGAGCGAGATGGCGTTTGGAATCGTTTTCAATGTGTCAATGTTGGATTTGACCAATTTGATGAGCTCCGATGATGTTGAAGGCTGCTTGATGCGAAGCATGGTGACAAGCGACTCGATGGCCGCGATAGGCATAGTCATTTCCCTGTCGTCCTCGAGAAACCTCGAGTACGTCTCTTTAATATCGAATTCGGCCATAATGGTAGATATGAGTGTTGGATGCTGAGACTCAAATGATATAATGTTAGCACACCGAATATATCGCGCGCACGTGACCGTTTCCTGAGCTAGTGCCGTTTTTCAAAAATCATATAAACTAAGCGCTGTTAGATGAGATCGTTTTTTCTACTTCATCCACTAGAAGCAGCGCAAAAATGGCTGAACCAGACACAGATCTCTTCGTGAACGAGCTATCGGACACAGAATCGCCAGCACAGTTCCACGAGGCCCATGAGGAACCACAGACAACCCAGAGCCCTGCAGAGTCGGAAGATCCAGTTATTGACTCCATCCCACTCGTGTTATCATCATTACCCAACAGAGCCACCCAGTCATTGCATTTGCTACAATATGTCGGCAGGCCCAAGTCGCGTGCTTGGACCGAGCCCGTGTCCGCGTCTATAAAGAAACAATCCCGCTACATCCAGTTGAAGTTCCCAATAGAAAAGGAAAGGTTCTACGATGCTGCTCGTAGCGAAGAATGGGGCGATAAGGTTGACAACCAGACCCTCGAAGGGGTTCTCAACGACAACGAGGGTGGGTTCTACGCGGCCCGTATTATCAAGGATGGTGAATCTAGGAAAATAGTGCTCATTCCAGTCGATACTAGTGTCCAGCTAAGACCGTCCTTTGACTACTTGAACACCATGGACCCCGGCGCAAACGTGACCCGGAAACCAGAGTCCTCGGAGAAGCCTGCCAGCGTTCACGTGCTACAATCATCCGCCAAGGCCAATCCCAACGCCGACGGTATGTCTCACAGTTCATTGGGGGATGCATTGAAAAAGATCAAGAAGTTTGACGAAGAAGACTGGTCCCCATTGAACTTTACACCTGCGCAAGACGCCAAACAGATCGAAGAGTCTGTTCTCAATGGCCCTGACACTCCGTTGGTCACGGAAATGACCATGAATGACTACATAGTAGAATTGACTAAATAGTTTATTAGATTTGCATTAATGTATATTACGATGAAAATTTAAATTTAGTGCGATGGACAATAATGATTTCCTCAATTTTATTATGGAGATGAGCATCTCCAGAAGAAATTTGAGCACAATTGATAATTATTATTCTTGCAAAAACACTCTCAAACACATAAAAATGGATGAAGATGATGGAATGTTGTTGAACTTCTCCACAGAAGCACCAACTTCCGCTCCACAGAAAGCCAAATTCACTGGTGGCCGCTGGAAAGACAGAAGAAGGGCCCAATTGTCACACCAAGGAAGAACGCCATCACTGAGTGTCAATTCCATCGAAGTAGACCAAGATGCCATTCAAAAGAGGCGAAAAGCAAACGACGGTAAGCCTAGAAACTCTGGCCCAAAACAAAACTTCGGGCCCTCATCTAAGAATATCAGATACGCTGAATCTAGTGGAGAATTTGGTGGTAAGAACAACTCGTACGTTTCCTCCCTTTTCACTTCAAACGCTGAAAGTTCCACACTTAAAGAAACAAAAGACTCCGATAAAACTTATCTCCCGTCAAATGCTCCGTTGAAAGATGCCACCACGTTCGATGGTTTGGGTTTAAACGAAAAACTAGCTACTCATTTAACAGAACACTTGAGATTCAAAACTCCAACTAAAGTTCAAAGGCAGGTTGTCCCTGATTTGTTGCTGACCCAGAATGACTTGTTTGTCAAGGCCCAGACCGGTTCAGGTAAAACTTTGTCATTCCTTCTCCCTATAATGCATAAGTTGATGAGCGAAGACAAGACCAAAATCAATAGATCCCTGGGTCTTTTTGCCATCATCCTCACGCCAACCAGAGAACTTGCTACCCAGATTTATGGTGTCATGGAGACTTTGGTGCGCTGTCACCACCATATCGTGCCCGGAATTGTCATTGGTGGTGAAAAGAAGAAATCAGAAAAGGCTAGATTGAGAAAAGGGGTCAATTTGTTGGTGGCCACTCCCGGTAGGTTGGCCGACCATATCGAAAATACTGAGGTTTTCGACGTGAGCCAACTTCGGTGGTTAATTTTGGATGAAGGTGATCGTTTGGTGGAGTTAGGATTCGAAGAGACCATCACCAAAATCACCGATAAAATCACACAGAACTCTCGTATCGCTGAAACTGCCAATCAATGGCAGGGGTTGCCCCGCAAAAGAGTCAACGTCCTTTGTTCTGCCACCATGCAAGACGACGTCAAGAAGTTGGGTAGCGTGGTTCTTCTGAATCCTCAAATGATTTCCATTGACAATAGTAATACTACCAGTTTCGAGGAGACTGAAACATCCATGTCTGCTCCTGATCAATTGGTTCAGCAAGTCGTGGTGGTTCCACCCAAGTTGAGACTCGTTACTCTCAGCTCCATCCTTAAGAAGATCTCCAAAAACAATACTGGTGTTACCAGATCCATAGTATTCTTCTCCTGTTCTGACTCGGTAGAGTTTCATTTTGAAGTATTCACCAGAGAGGGTAAGAAGTTCAAGAAGGTCAAAAGAGAAGACGAAACCAAAATTATAGAAATTCCACGAGACGAAGATGACGATGAACTCGCCGAAAGCCCAAGTGTTGTCACCTCACCATTGATCGGAAGAAATACAGTCACATATAAATTACATGGCTCTTTATCCCAACAAGTTAGAACTTCTACACTTCAAGCGTTCATTAAAGATGATGGCATCAATAGCAATAAGCACGCTATCCTTTTCTGTACCGATGTTGCATCCAGAGGTTTAGATTTACCTAATATTTCCAATGTTGTCGAGTTCGATCCTCCTTTTTCCATCGAAGACCATTTACATCGTATCGGTAGATCTGCTAGATTGGGTCAAATCGGTTTCGCCACCTTGTTCTTGCTTCCTGGAACAGAGGAAGGTTACTTCGAGAAAGTCAAGACTGTCCACCCCAAAGAGGGAAATTTGAGAATTGTCAAGCACGATAAATTGTTACAAGAAGGGTTTGCTGAAGAGGAAGAAGAGGGCAAAGAGAAGAAGAAAACTAGTAAACTTGATCCAAAACTGAAACAAGGCAAATGGGACATTCACGCTACTACATGGCATTTGGAAGTCGAAAGATGGTTATTAGAAGATACTGCGGCCCATGAAAGAGCAGTCAAAGCTTTCACTTCTCACATCAGAGCATATGCTACACATTTATCATCTGAAAGGCTTTATTTCAACGTCAAATTATTACATTTCGGTCATTTAGCTAAAAGTTTTGGTCTCAGAGAGACACCTAAGAAGCTTGGTAAGACAGCAGGAGTCAATATGAATAAAGAAGAAGTAGAGAGACTGAAAAAGACCAAGGAGGATCCTAGAAAGAAAATGTTGAGATTAGCCAAAATGGCAGTTAACTCTACAACTGATGAATTCAATTATTAATTTACCTATACGTATCACTATTTCTTCAATGAACTGAGATGAGCATCACGGAAACCCTGATCTTGCCAAAGGCCATGATTTTCACCTAAAATGTAACCCATGGTCCTCCTTTTGTAGTAATCACTCACTAACTTGATGTTCTCGATAACGTCATCTAATAGGATGGCCTTACCAGCAGCAATACCATCGCCCAACCCTGGATGTTTGATATTGACGACATGGATATGGAAGTGATAGTAGGAAGGTTGGTAATGAACAAAGATCCTTAAAGCATCGCTCTCCACTGGGAACTTTTCAGTAGTCACTGACGTAATTTTATCTTTTATGGCAACGAGGTAGTCCAAATGAGAGGCATTTAAGTCTCTAATAGAAGAGATGTCAGTTCTGTTGACAATTGCACATAAGTACATGGCATCCATGTTCACCTTATCCCATTTCATGTCAGGCAAGAGAACAAATCCATTATCCTTATCTTCGTCATGATATACGAAGGTTTCGGATTCTTTCCCTTCGAAGAGGATGTTGTAAACCCATTTAATTCTGTCACCTTTCATAGACTCAATGTAAGGAATCACAAACTTCTCGTACATTTCGGGAGTCTCCAAGACATAATGGTGCTTCTGAGCACCAAACTTTCTGATGTGAGTCTCTGTAGCTGGGTAAATGACGTTTAGCTTAGCACCTGGCAAGTCTGGAAGACTTTGGAACAAAGATGCGTGTGACCAGTAATAAACATCGTTGTGGTTGATGAGTTCCGTGATTTCCACCACTTTGTCAACTTCGAAAGTGTCATCGTGAGCAACAAAGTGGGATTTCTCTAAGCTGATGATGGCATCCTCATTGGCGATTTTACCGAGCAAGACGATTGACTTGGTTTGCGGATCCGTCTTCAAAATACGCTCAAATGTGAAGTCTTTGACGAGCTGCGCTATTTCAGTCATGTTGAAGAGAAGATGTCGCTGCTAAACTGATTGAAGATGTCTTGGTTAAAGGATGTTTGGGTTTGTAGCACAAAAGGACGTTCTATGCCTATGTTAGCATATGTCTTTACTAATTCCAAAGAAGCTTCAGGGGAGTATTATCACTTTCTACTTCGACTTTTAATGTATTTGGTACGGATAGAAAACAATAAACCGTATACAAACTCAAGAACTAGTGAGGTTAAATCAACTGAGAATATAAGATTCAAATTTAGGGAATTTGCAACCCTTTTATATAGAGTTTCTTGACGATTGGGTTTGATTGAAAATTGGCGTAATTAAGTGCCACTGAGTAGCAGCCTGTAAGTTATATCAAGGCAGCGGCATACTCAACTGGCCCATTCGTTAATACTTGACATTTAGATTCGTTACATCTTTTAGCACAATTACTTGTTCCAAAATCGGTGGATGCGCTGACAGTCATACTAATTTCTGCAATTTTGGTACTATCTTGTACGTGTAAACAGAACCAAACTGGTCGAGACAGTGAGGATTACAAGAATTTTTGTCATTCAAGGCATTTGACTCAAATACACCTTCAGTTCGATCTCCACATCTTTGTAGTGGGATTGAATGCTCACCAGTGTTGGTGAAATATTGCAGCCAATAAATTTTATTTTCACTGGGTTCGCCAATAACTGGATGGACCAACGCCATAAAAGCATAGTCTAGAACTACTCAAACCTTTGTTAAGGTGTTTATTTTGTCTTTCCACTTCGTTTGTCGTTATGCTTATACATATATGTACTATATATCATAACACGTGACTACTCACGTGATCCATTTTCTGATTATCTGCAGGCCATCGACCAACCAGTTAAACTTCGAATAATTGTAATAGCGAAAAAACCATATACTGCCAAACCAGATAGATCCACCATCGATACAAGATGTCCAAGTTCGCATTACCAACAGCATTGAAGGAGTTGAGATTCCACTTATCGCAAACCGGAGAGGCTTCGGTTCCATTGAGAAAATTTTTAACCAAGAATTACCCAAGTTTGAAAACTCAACTGAACTACAAATTACCAGTCTTAATCAGAGAGTCATACGGTATTCCACCAAGTGTCACCGCTAGATTCGAAAAGGGAAGAGAAGTGAAGAACAATTTGGAAGGTTTGGACGAGCAAGGCATCGAATCCGCTTTGAAAGACTTATTGAAGAACTAGTTAGGTTTCCAACCATCACAATCTGTATATTTATTTATTCCTGTTTAATCGATGCATTTACTGACTTACAAACTAAACATTATACGGAGCACCAAACTCGAAAACTCCCCATCCAAGACTCCCAAACTCATCGTTGTAGACCTCTTTTATTGGCTCTGTTGCGTTTCTCGTTCCAGCTGCAACGACTATTGGGAGAAAGTGTTCAAGAGTTGGATGAGCACCTCGTAACAACTCGCTGTTCTTGTGCTTGATGTCTTGTAGCCCTTTTAGAGTATCAGGACGCTCTACCAAAGTACTCGTAAGTAGACGCTGGAATGGCTTGACATAAGCTGGAAGGAATCCAAGCTGCGCTTGTCCAATTCCGAACCTGAAGTCATCGAGATTGTGCACAGTCATGCCCGAGCAAACAATCATTCCTTTCAAGTACTTTTGTCTAGCTTCGTCCCAGATCATGTTGTTTCTGAAATAGCTCAACGCCTCGCCCATCTTATAGTGATCAGAGAAGCTGTCTGAGCCCAAGAGAGATATTTGTAATAAAGCAGTTTCACCAAGGTCGTCTTTGATTTCCGGCTGAGGCCTGGTGAAAGTGTTATAATCCAGGAAAGCCGCTTTGAAAGGCACCCAAACGCCGTGGTCGATGCCTCGCGTTGTCGTTTTGGCAGTGATGCCAGCATCTGCAAAATGCTGCTGAACCTGCTTAGCAACAAAGGCATCGTACTTGGAATGAAATTCTTCTTTATACATGTACTTAGGAAACCCAAAGAAGTCGTAAAACAAGGAGTTTTCTTTCTCCGAATCAGAAGTAGACGGAGAGGCTATTTCCACCACACTTGGTCCTTTGGATTGGTAATGAGCAGAAACAACTAGAATATAGTCCGGTTTCCAGTCGTTCTTGATCTTTTGCCCTATTTTTCTTACAGCCTGGCGTGCACCTTCATTTCCAAAGTCCCCATTGGGGTACATGAACGTTGGACCGCCGTGGCTGAAGAAGTAAGTTGGGAATGGTGTCGCGTTCGAAATGGCCTTAATTGACTTTGTCATTCTACCTAGGTATACAGCAACGATTGCAAGAAAAGTAGCAGCGAATACAATAATCTTCATAACGATTGCCAGAAGATAAGTGCTGGTATTTAAATGGTCTTTGTCTCTTTTTCTATATCATTCTGGTATCAAAGACTGTATTTTTTGCAGTTATCTTCGCCTTACTAAGGTTAGTAATGCTTATAAATCATTTCGCGGGATGAAAAATTTAGTAAGGTTCCCAAGCCAGTTCGTCGATTTGATGAGCAGATATTGAATAAGTGTCGCAGTAGTCTGAGTAGAGCAGGCGGAGCTTCGAATGGAATTGGTAAAGCTTGAATGGTTTCTGCCTGATTTCGAAACTGGTTCTGTATTGTTGGTGTTGGCACGTGACGGGCTCACTTTAAATGTGCCCAGTGGACTTACTAATGCTACTGATCTTGTAGAAATCAGACTAATCCATTACCAATCAACTTGCAAAGGCAGCAACAAGTTCATCCAGCTTTCTGATTTTTGCAATTTTTTGAATGTTGGTGTTTTTGCAGTATTTCTACATAAATTTCAATCTTCCCTCATCGGCTCAGCAACACTAAAAAGTTTTTTGCACCCACGAAAAAAAAGACATCATTTATATGTAATCGCAATCGTTTGAATGCCCTTAATTAGGTACTTCACAACCGCCAATTCACAAGCTGAAACAGACGAGTAACAATGTAACTTTGAATCGTATCTTGCTTTTGAATGTGTTAAATATTACGTATATTTTGGGTAGAAATATGCAGTATTCTTAGACTATATGTCGTAAAATTGCTATCAGCATCACGAGATCGTTGCTGACTATAAATACTCTATTATGGGCCGAAGTGGGTTTGGTAAAAGAAAATTGAATCGACCAGTAAAACATGTTTTCATCTAATCAATACTCTGACTCCCACTTCCAAAATCAAAGGGCAGACGAAGAGCCAGACTTGGCCACACAATTGATTGGAGACTTCGAACCAAGGTCTCATTCTGGCAATTCCGGTGAGCTCGGTATATTTAACGCACCCAAAGGTTTCAACGATCTTGATCTCTTCAGAGGCGACTCTATTAACCCATTCGGTAACTTCGGCATGAACATGAATATGGATATGGACGATGGCTTGAAAATCCATGACGACGGTGACCACTACACCGTGGAGTATAAAGAAATGGACGGGATCGAAGGCAAAGAGTTTAAGATTGACTTTGCAAAAGACATGAATCAGTTAACGGTTCATATGATCAGAGAGGTCAAGCAGGGGAGCGGAAATAACATTAGCATCAGCAGCAGCAGCTCACAGAAAAGCGTTTCTTTCGACCAACCCGTTGATTGGAATAACATCACCTCAGAGGTTGAAGAAGACCGATTAATCGTTATCGTTCCGAAAGCCGAAGAATTCGATAACTCTGGTAGTAATTTCATCGAAGGCATCGAAACAAAATCCGCGGAAGACTCTGGATACATTGAAGATTTTGAAACTCCAGAAGCCGACACACCAGGATCCGATTAGATAGGATTAATGTACTTAATTTCACTCCAACGTAGCAGAGAGAATCGTAATTTGATTCATGGGTTTATCGTTCTCATCAGTCTCACAGACCTCGATGGCTTTCACTGTGTCTTGCCCGTCAACAACTTGCCCAAACACAGAGTGTTTCTTGTCCAACCATGGGGTTTTTTCAGTTGTAATGAAGAATTGCGACCCGTTAGTATTGGGGCCAGCATTGGCCATACTCACCATGAACGGTTCAGAATGCTGGAGAAGAGGATGAAACTCGTCGTCAAAATGACCGCCCCAAAACGACTCGCCCCCGGTACCATCACCTTGCGGATCGCCTGTTTGGATCATGAAACCCTTTATGACTCTGTGAAATACCACATTGTTGTAGTATCGTTTCTCGCATAGCTTAACAAAGTTTTCAACAGTCTTGGGCACCAACTGAGCGAAGAGCTTGATCTTGATATCACCAAGAGTAGTGTGCAAGGTACATTTGGAGTACAACTTCGACTTCTTCTCCGTTATCCCGTTGTTTGTAAGTGCAAAGTCATTGCCCGAGTTCTCATCTGGCCCGCTGTTGAAGACATAGAGTCTCGTAACGTTTACACCTGACGCGATAAGAACGGGATCTTTCTCCATTTTTTTGTCGATGATGGAGTTGTTAGACACCACCATTTGGGCATCTAGTTCAGTCACGGTGGACTTATTGAGAAGAGCGATTTGATTAAACTGGATTCTCAAGTCATTCAGATCTTTCGATCCCAAAATTGCCAAAGGTTTCATGGTCTGGATATTAAGAAGCCGAATTCCACCGGATGCAGGGTACATCAAAACGTATCCAGTTTCGTCGAACAAGATGTTTCTGTCCGGAGACACCTGGTCTCCCGAGTCTTCAATCTTGTGCAATAGTTTTCCAGACCTGACGTTAAAGAGCCAGATGGCATTGTCGGGGAACGATGAAACAGCTAGGATGTTTTCGTCCGGAGAAAATACTAGCCTGGAGACCTTTGATTTGCTTTTCACTATATCGAACAAGTTTGTTTCAGACTTGTATTTGAAGGAAACGGTTTCTGGCTGATCACCTTCCACGCTCCAATACTCGAGCATGCCCTTTGAGTCTGACAGGATGAAAAGCTGGTATTTGTGGTTGTACACAATGCAGTTTACATCATGTCTGTGCACATTCCTGGCCAATGACTCTTCAGTTTCTGGATTTATCAAGTGTACTCTGCACTTGTCGCCCAAAGCTAGCCAGTTGGTGTTGTCTTGCAAGTACCAGGTGCTAGCACGGGCATTGGGAGTGAAGTCCAACTGGAGCACTTGGATCATATCCAACTCGCCAAGATCAAAGATCTTGACACTGGTATCTTCCTCGGCTACGCTGGCTAGTATTGTGGCATCGTGGTTCACAAGCAACTGGGTGATGGGCTTTCTTGGATGAGCAGCAAACTTCTTGAGGAATTCCAATTGTCCATGTTTCTCCTTCTTGTAGAAGACCACTGTGCCGTTTTTCAACCCGAGTATAACGGTGTTGCCGCTGCGGCCGATGGCGGAAATCACAGACTCTTGTTCGTAGGAGTAAGCGAATCTCTCGTTCAGTGGAAGGTTGGCGGAAAGATGGCTTTCAGGGACGATTTTTCGTTTTTTCCGGGGTTGTTCTGGGATTGACCCCTTCTCCAATGACGGCTGCTTTGTTTCAGCAGCAGCCAATGATGGTCCGACGAACTCATCATCACTGGAATCGGAATCGGAGCCGTCTTTCTGACTCATGGTCTGGTGTGTTTCTTGAATTTTGCATTTATAAATTGCGAAAAACTGCGTTTCTACTCAGTAGACAAGTATGTGTAATGCGATGATTATTTCATTATCTATAAATTCAGACGCCATGGCGGTACATCGATAAATGTCAATTCGAACACTTGGTCCATCTATAAATCTAACTACGGGTGAGTGTTGCGGTCATTCAGCTTCACTACTGCTGACATCGTCGTTCCTGTTAGCACCATTTCCACCATATAAATCTCTCAAACTCATAGGTTTGCTAGACCTATCGTAATTGTAGTTCTGTGTCTTTTTGACGTCTTCGTTATAGTCAATGACAATCGGGGTGCCCGAAAACTTATAATCGTCTTCGCTTTCGTCGTCGTCGCCGTCGTCGTCTTCTCGCTCATCGTGGTCTTCTAGCACTTCATCCAATTGGTCCTCCAAATCTTTGAAGTCATCGTCAATGTCCATTTCTTCTTCTTGTTTTTTCTGTGCTTTCTTAGGGCGTCCTCTTTTCTTGGTCGTATCCAGTTGCTTGGTTTCCTGAACCTTCTCCACGGCAGGTGTGGTCTTCTTGGCCGCTGGCGGCATCACTCTCTTCCCCACAGGCGGAGCTTTCTTTGCTGGAGGCGGCGTGCTCTTCTTTGCCGGAGGTGGTGTGTTCTTCTTTGCTGGAGGCTGTGCATTTTTAGTTGGAGGTGGCAATTTCTTCGGTAGTTCTTGCTTGGGAGGTGTCTTGAGTTGTTTCTTTTCTTCTGGTTTCTCGTCCTCATCGTCAACCGTTATGACCGGAAAGTCGTCGTTGGCACCTTCCATCGTCAAGTCCTCAAAGTCGGACTCACTGATGATATCCTTGATCTCCGGTGTGGCAGTGGGAGGTCTTTTGGACGAGATTTTCTTGGGCACCAGAACAGGTGCCGCCCGTGAAGCAGGAGCAGGAACGGGAGCAGGAGCAGGGGATGGAGTGTGGGAGGGGACGGAATCTTTCTGCTCGTCCCATGCGGACAACTGTTTTTCCCACTTAGATGCGTTTCGGGACTTGTTCACTCTTATAGTGCTGTTCAAGCGGCGGATTTGGACTCCATTGCCACCGGAAAATGTGAGATAATAGGAGTCTAATGCTGGATTGTTAGGTTTGCGATGCTGTGGGGTTCCTTCGAAGATGATGGGTCGTCCATCGGTGGAATTTGCCTGTAACACACATTCTTTTTCGGTTTGATATAGACGAAGATGTTTAGATTGATCCATCGAGTCAGGGATGAATCCGTAACGGATGGCAAACGACTGCGAGTCCTCAGAGAGCTGACTCAAGTCGATGTCGTATTCTCCGTCGGCGAGAGACATGACAAAAAGCGGAAATAAAGAAGGAAGCTTGGTGAAGTTGAATGGGATTTTTAGTCTGGCAAGATTAGATCAGATAATTAAAGGTGTCAGTGCAATGAAAAAAAAAGTGGGACGAGTTGGATTTTTCAAGATGCGATTGTAATGAAAGTATTGTTATCACCGAGGGTGAACTGTACAACTAGAGCGTGCTCGATGGCAAATGAAAGTAACCCAGTATTCACAGGAAAAAGGATTAAGTAGTAATTAAATTTAGTACGAGAACATCAGAGCGGCTAAAAATGAGGGTTGAATTTCCGCATTCAGCTGATTTGTTTGGATCGAGGGTTCCCCAAATTTGAAGATTTACTACTACTTCTTTTTCTTTCAACCTTCACTAGCTACCGCTATTTGCATAGGCCCCAAATGGACAATGTCGGCCTCCTACATCCCAAGGTGCTCCTTCTATCCGCAGGAATCACGCTGCTGGTGTTCCTCTCGTACCGATTTTACCGCCGCTACCTCTTGAGGATTCGAAATTATCTCGATATAACGCCGGAAATCCTCAACGCCAACAGACCGCTATACGGCAGAGTCACACGTGTGGGCGATGGCGACAATTTCCGCTTCTATCATACTCCCGGCGGTACTCTCACGGGCTGGGGGTGGCTACGGAGCGTGCCCGAGAAGCGCCAGGACTTGAAAGACGAGACGCTCATGATTCGATTGTGCGGCGTGGACGCTCCAGAACGGGCCCACTGGGGCAAGCCGGCGCAGCCCTTCTCGGAGGAGGCGTTGGTGTGGCTCCGCGACTACGTGATGGGCCGCAACGTGACAGTAACGCCGTACTCCATCGACCAGTACAAACGGGTGGTTGCGCGGGCCCAGGTGTGGACCTGGACGGGGCGACGCGACGTCAGTGCCGAGATGATCCGCTCGGGGCTCGGCGTGGTCTACGAGGGCAAGACGGGCGCCGAGTTCGGCGACAACGAGTCGTGGTACCGCTCGCTCGAGGCTCGTGCCAAACGGGCCCGCCGTGGCGTGTGGTCTTTGGGCAAGAAACTCACCACCCCTAGCGAGTTCAAGAGAATACACTACAGAGGAGACTGAGGCGAGAATTGTGCCGGTCATGAAAATCACAAAGAAGAGAGTTGCCCGTACGCCAATTCGTCTACAGTTCATGAATAGGAGAATGCTGCAGACGAAATCGTGAATTCACTAATTTGGGACCACGATACATCAGCTGGCCGACTTTTTCAGGACTGATGCATTGAAATCCCATTTGTAAACAGTTGAAAGACTTCAAGAGTGAAAAGAAAATTTCACCATGTTAATTATTGCTGGAACCGAGTTGCCCAGGAAGCAAACAGTATGTCAGTCATTTTGGCACCCATTTACCCGGGAGGAAACTCTACAATTGACTCTTGGTTGTCAGATGGTGAAAGTAAGCATACTTCAATTGATATTACTTTTTTATCCGGCCATTGAAAGTACCTTCCGCTCACCTTCGTTCAATCACCAATCTACACGTTTCTCCCTTAATTGACGAATCAATTGCCTCGATCATCTCGGGTGTACCAGACCTCCATAAACTACATACTTTGACTCATCGTTACATGGACAGACCAGAATGCTTCAAATCATCCATCATTATAAGTATTCACATATAAATATTTTGTAGTTAGCCCAACAACTTGCTCACTCTGTCGTTCAACTCGTCTGCGTGTGCTCTGGTGTCGGCTTCAGCATACACCCGCACGGCGTCTTCGGTACCAGAGGCTCTCACAAAAGAACGCCCTTGTGGGTACTCGGAAACGAGAGCATCGATCTTGTCTTGCATGCCTTGTGGTGTCACCAATGTTCTCTCTGCATTGCTAGTGGTGTATGCGGTCCTGTCTTCCACCACGACCTTACTCAACCTGTTGGGCAAGTCAGTGTACTCCTTGTCCCAATCTTCTGGTGTCAAGTGCAAGTAGTGGAGAATGACCATCACTGACAACATATCGGAGATGGCGTCACCAACGGTTTGGTTGATCAATCTGGTGAATTGCTGCAAAACGTTGATGGATCTTTCTTCCTCGGCGTTTCCCGAAGATTTATAGGCAAAAATCCTGGCCTCTGCTTCTGGAGCAAATGTCACGGTACCGTGGCCGTTGGCTTCGAAATAGACACCAACGTCGTATTTTTCAGCTTCGTGATGTAAGTGCTTGACACCAGTTGGTGTACAGCGAACAGGAATTTTCAACACGTCTTCGACGTATTTTGTGGAAGAGCCATTGGCGTAGGCGGTTTGCACAACGGCAATGTCAAGACTGAGTTTGGAACTGTCAATGTGTTTGAGCAATCTTTGCAAGAACAATGCAATCAAAGTGGCGATCTTGTCACCGTCCAAGAGACGGAACTCGCCCTTGGAGTTTTGGTAGTAGTGGATCAACCGGTCCACATCACCGTCGAAAGAAGCGTACAACTTGTTAGGCACTGGGTCGACGTTCTTGGGCAACTTCTGGTTGACTTTAACGAAGTCAGCACCACAGTCGAAGTTCAACAAGTCTGGCTTTTCGTAGTCGTTGTTAACCAAGCTGTAGGAAATTTGATCTGACAAGTAGTTGGCCAAGAGGTCCTTGATCTTAGGGGCACCGACACCGTTGGCGGAGTCAATGGTGACTTCGAGCTTGTCCTTCTTGTCACTGTGGTTGTAGATAGCCTTGAAGGAGTCGGCGAGTTTCAGGTAGTAGCCATTTTCGCTCTTCTCGCCAAAAGCAGCGTCGTTGGCGGTTCTGGTCAAATAGTGCAATTGGGGAGTGGTGAGCAAGCCGTAGTCAGTGTACTTGACGTTGGCGAGGGACTCAAGACCGTCGACTGTGGCCTGGGCCAATCTTGGGCTCAGTTCACGCGAGTCACGGGCCACCACGACACGGGCTTCTGCGGACAAATCGATATTCAAATCACTGGCGAGTTTCTCCACGTTGGCGGCCAATTCCTCATGAGACGAGTTGGCCAAAGTGGTGGCATGAGCTTCCCACGAGGCCTCCAACATTGATCCCAATGGGTCCACCACTTTGACACCGTTGTCCGGTGGCGGGTTGTGCGACGCGGTGATCATCACACCCACGGTCTGGCCCTTCAAGGCCTTGGATCTGAGGGCGGCTAAAATCCCCACGGTGAAGTTGACGTAGTCTAGCTTGGAAGCGTTCATTCTGAAACCAGCGGTTCCGTACACAAACTTGACACCTTCTGGCTTGGGGTGTTTGGCCAATTGTGCTGGAAGAAGGTCCTGGAATGACATGGTATAGTTTGACGAAAGGAGTATGGAGAAATAGAAGAAGAGGAAGAAGTAGTGGTAGTAAAAATTCCAGATCAAATGCGAAATCTCAACATAAATAAATATAAATAAAGAGCTGGTTCGCACTTGATATTCCTAAAATAGCATTTTCCCCCATCGCCCAGTCTCAATACTATACTTCACTAAAGAGAGAGTTCTAGTACCACATCCGAAGTATTAATAGCAAAATCTAGAACAAGCATCAATACCCAGATCAAAAACCTGTAAAGATATCAATATCGAACGCATATTTCAATACCCACCAAAAATTACAATGAGCAAATTCTCTAACTCTTCGTTCCATAAAGAAGGCACCAAAACAGCCAAAAAACCCCCAAAGAAACCAGTGAACCCCTTCGTCAAGGAGTTGGTGGAAACAGGCAAGGTCAACTGGAAAAAAGCACCCAAGGAGATCAAAACTCGCTCGTACGGTGTTTACATGATCCTATTTTCCATCCCCATACTATTCCTCCCATCGCTAGAGTTCTACAGAAGACTAGAGGGAAAGTCAACGAAAAGAGTGCAGGAAGGTGAGATTCTCGAAGACAGACAGCTCCGCAAGTTCGATGATGACGAAAAATGGTCGACGGAAAAGAATAGTTTCTTGTACAAGATCTTTGGCCGTGACTTCTTCTTGGATGGCTTCACTAGTAAAACGATCAAAACTGAAAAATCTGATGAAAACTAATCTAATATTATGGGAGAATGCTTATCTATACATGAATTGAAATAGTGTACACGCCTATCGCCAGACAGGCTTTGTTTTCATGGGCTGGATCAAATGCCTCTCATCGAATCGGGACCCAATCGAAGAACTGGGCCGCTCCGGCGACGATGATCTAATGGTTCGTGTGGGTGATCCGGACGCGTTCGACAGAGGAGAAACGAGCGACGAGGCTGGTGAAATGGCCCCGAGTGATGACACCCTTCGTTCGTGCATCGGTGAAACTCGAGTAAATGCTAAATTTGGGGTACTCGTATCGGTTAAAGAAAGGCCCGAGAGTCTCGATAACGAAATCGAGGATCTCTGGTTGTTGGGTTTGCCACTAGTCGGGGTGATAAATGGCTTCTTGCTTCTTGGTTTCTTGAATTGGATCTGCTCGGGGCTTTTCTCTATTGTAGGAGCCGGAGCTGGTGTTGTGCTGTTTCCCAAAAGTGAATTTCTCTTCAACAAGAATAATGGCGGTTTTAACCTGGTCTGTGGCTCTGCTTGCCTATGGAGGGGAGTACTTGGCTCCTTAACTGGGCTCCTTTTGACTGGAGAGAGGAAAACTGGATGACTGGGACTAATACTAGGTATATGGCAAGGAATAGAAGAATCAATATACCGCTTTTTGATTGTAGGGAGTCCACGTAGATGATAATCGGCACAAATCAATGGAAGCTTTGTTGGTGCCGTCTGTGTGTTCACCATCAAATTTTTGAAAAGCTCATCCTTGCTATAATGCTTCGCAATAAGGGTTGCCCTTGACATCCGATTATCGCCAAATGAATAATCAGATTCGTAGAGTTTCGGAGTGGCATGAACCAATGTGGCTTCGTCATCAGTTTCATCTTCGAAATCCAACCCTCCATTCAAACGCATCAATGACTGCTTCAAGTTCTTCTTTCTCATCTCAGAAAAGTTACCAGGCTTGTTATTGGTACTGGCGATGAAATCCCTAACCTTGTCTGTCTGTTCTATGCTGAAAGGAGTATTTTGAGATAACATTTGATCCACGTTGAGTCCCAAATCGATGCCCAAGCCTCCCAGAACACGTCGACGACTGGATTCGAATGGAGAAGACCCCCTCGGGTTTTTCGTAGGGGTGCCATATTCTTTCGGGGTGTCTTCATTGATGGTACTGAGGTTCTCGGGTGCACTGACATTCCGCTTAGCCTTATCGTTGTAAAGGGATGATCTTCTTTTGACCGTTTGCAACGTACGAAGACCATTCTCATCTAGTGAGTTGGGATCAGGAGACGAGAAAACTCTTCTTTCTTGAGGTGCTCGCGAAGAAACTCCATACAATAACTTGTCATTGAGCTCTGTCCACTTGGGCACAAGTTCGTCGTTGAATAGGGGTACCAAATTGGGGTCAGTTATGGTCCCTTCGGTGAAGGCTTTCTTTATCATCGTTATCGAATTTGAACAAAGCTTGTAGGTAGGACCGATGGAATCCATTATATCTGTATCCGAGAAGTAATCTGAGTGGTATTTCGTAATGTCACCTTTTAACAATTCACATTTCTTGACAATCTCGTCAATAAGATAGTTGAAAATTTCATTCCATTTTTTATCTAGAGATTCTTTCTTCAACTTCTCCAATTCCAATTGAAGATAATTCCAAGTTTCAAGCAACTGATCATAGTTATTATCAATTTTTTCAATGGCTTGGGGAAACACTTTTGAACAGAGAAGCTTGAATTCATCTAGTTTCATCGGCAAGAAATCAAGACTGACTTTCAACGGTTTAATTTTGGCATCAAGAGTAAGGTAATCGTTATAGAGGGATTCATCAAAGTCCGAAAAGGTTGGAAGTCTGATGGACTTAGTGGAGAAGGAGACATTCGAAGAGGAGCTGGACAAGTCGTTGATTTTCATCTTTGCAGTTATTTGGGCCAAATCAAACTTAGGAAGCACTCTTTTAGGAGAGGAGAGTTTTGATTCCAGAATTTTATGGAAACAGTCCACGCACAAGGTGATTTCGTTTTTCAAGGACTGGATGATGATATCATTGATTTCTTTGTAATTTATGCAAATGTCGATTTTCCTCTTCAACAAGATGTAGTCTTTCTTCACGTCTAGAAGAAGGTCAGAGGATGACTCTAGATTGGAAAGAATAGATTCTATTTCTTCGGGTGGAACGGACTCTGCTTCGTCTATGATGTTTAGGATTTGGGAGATGGTGGAGTCTATTGACTCTGTGTCGTCGAGGATTTCGAGCACCTCCAGTCTGCCAGCGACGTACCAATCCAAGTTTTCGTTCGGCGCAGAGACCACTCGGGACCGGTAGGTTGTGCGGAGAGTAGACAAGTGTTGGAGGATGTGACGAGCAAGATTGTTTATTTTGATGATATCATGGTGCACTAGCGATTTTTGTGGGGGTGGGAGATTCACCGAGTCCTGTAGGAGGCCAAACCTGGGGATGTGGCTGAGAACGGATCGTAGTCCTAGATCTGGGGAGGGCATGCTGGCATATTCAATTGGGCAGGTGATAGATGCGGTGATGTGGAAGAGGAATGGGAGTGGAGGAGCCGGTTGTTAATTGCAATGTCTCACAGGGGAATCTTGCAACCTCGCAACTGTGTGAGCCACTTGACGACTTGGTCTGTGTCAGATTTGCGAGAAAGCTTTGTAGAAGCTCTGGCCGAGGTACTTGACAGCGTGAGTCTTGGACCGGATTTGTAAGGTTCCAGCTGTGCAACAGATTTGAATCAGGCTCAGCTCTGGCTTTGTAATGGTACAAGTTTATACCGTGCGCTTTGATTTGAATGGAACTGCACTTAACTCGAGGTAAAAGTATGGGGGATTTGATCTAAAAAGACTGACGCGACGAAAATGCTTATTGGCACCGAATGAATTTCCTGGGTATTGCGCTTGTCAATTATGCCAACAGTTCCAGATGTGTTTATTTGCTGTGTTTTGGTGTTTCAAGTTTGTTATTTGTTTGTTATTTTGTTTTGATAAGCCAAACAGGGCGTGTGCACCCTCAAAAAAGGCTCACCACTGATTCACATCCACACGACTTCATCTCATCGAAAGATAATGATAAATTTATAAAACAGCTACAACGAAAATGGCCAAAGCAGCAAAGAAAACGTTTTCCAGCGCCGCCGGGCCTGCTGGAACTGTCTCGGCAGAGAAACACTTGAACTCGGTGTTCAAATTCAACACCAACTTGGGCCAGCACATCTTGAAAAACCCGCTTGTTGCCCAGGGAATCGTGGACAAGGCCAACATCAAACCCAGCGACACCGTCTTGGAAGTCGGTCCGGGTACCGGTAACTTGACGGTGAGAATCTTGGAGCAGGCACGGAATGTGATTGCCGTGGAAATGGACCCGAGAATGGCGGCAGAATTGACCAAAAGAGTCCATGGAACTCCCCAGCAGAAGAAACTTGAAATCCTCTTGGGTGACTTCATGAAGACAGACTTGCCCTACTTCGACGTGTGCATTTCCAACACGCCGTACCAGATTTCTTCACCTCTCGTGTTCAAGTTGTTAAATCAGCCAAAACCACCAAGAGTGTCCATTCTCATGTTCCAGAGGGAATTCGCCCTCAGACTCATTGCCAGACCGGGCGACGCCTTGTACTGCCGTCTTTCCGCCAACGTGCAAATGTGGGCCAACGTCACCCACATAATGAAGGTGGGCAAGAACAATTTCCGTCCTCCTCCACAGGTCGAGTCCTCCGTGGTGAGAATCGAAGTGAAACAACCAAGACCCAACATCGACTTCAACGAATGGGACGGTCTCTTGCGTATTGTGTTTGTTAGAAAGAACAAGACCATCGCCGCAGGCTTTAAATCCAATAACGTGCTTGTGATCTTGGAGAAAAACTATAAGACATTTTTGGCAACCACCAATGCTGACGAAATGGTGGTGGATAACCGTGCCTCTTACACCGACATTGTCAAGGAGAAAATCGAAACCGTTCTCAAAGAAACTGGTTTCTCGGACCAGAGAGCTGCCAAGTTGGACCAGACTGACTTCCTCAAGTTGTTGTACGCTTTCCACCAAGTTGGCATCCATTTTGCATAATGTATATTAGCTGAGTATATATTGGATGTTGGTATTTGAATATTTAATCTGGATGTTCATCTCGAATATCCAATATCGAATATATTTCGAATATATCTACAATATATCTACGAATATGAAATCCTCGTTGTAAATAATGTCTCTATTGAATCTTCTCTATTGAATCTTCCCTATTGAATCTTCTCTATTGAACCTTCTCTATTGAACCTTCTCTATTGAATCTTCTACTCTGTTCTATCTCCTCTATCAAATCTTTCACTTGTCTACCCTCACCTCCTCTTGGTCTTTGTGGTCTTCTCTATGATCTCTCCAACATTGCCCATTTCCTCCAAACTGTCCTCGGCAATACTGACCTGTTCTCTTCTTTCCCAGAATCTATCTTCACACATGTCGAAAGCCGCCTTCTTCAAATGCTTCCCTCTGGCATCCCTGTTGCTGGAAATGGCCCACTCGAGGAACTGTGCTCCTGTACGAACATAGAAGGTTCTAAGAGACTCGAATGGCTTGGGCTGTGGCAACCATGGTCTTGGATCTGGGAATTCCTCCTCTTCCTCTTCCTCTTCCTCTTCTTCTTCCTCTTCTTCAACCTCCAATATGGTATCAGCGACCTTTTCGTCGTCGTCTTCATCATCGTCTTCGTCTTCGTCGTCGTCTTCGAAGTCATCGTCGTCTGAGTTGTCCAATGCTTGTTCCATTTCACTCAAGTCTTCCCAAAACACTTTGACCCCATCAAGTCTACTCAAATCAATGGCATAGAATGAATCTAAAGTGAACTCCTGTTCTCCCTTTTCGTAAACACCACCATAGATATATAAAGTGTCATCAACCACACAAGTGGTGGCGTTGAATCTAGGATGTGGCAATTGGTTCAGAATTGGGTATTCAACTTTGTCTTCGGTGTCTTCTTCTTCCTCTTCCTCCAATTGTTTGAGTCTCTCGATTTGAGTCACTTCTTCATCATCTTCGTCGTTAAGATTTGCTTTCGCCAAGATGGAATTCAAGATATCCTCCAAGTCCTCGTCTCGGGTCTTTTCCTTGACGGTTTCCTGCTTCTTTTTCCGCTGTTTCAAGCCCAAATTGAACCATCTGTTAGTTTCAATTTGATATGAGTATAAATTGTTGAAGAATTCGGAATCAATTTGCTCCTCACTTTCTTCATAGTCGTAAACACCTCCAAATAAGATACCTCTATTCTTGTGGAAAACCATGGAGCAGCCTACACGAGCAGAAGGGTTGAAGCCTTGTTTTCTTCTCCTTTCGAATCGAATACCTTTTGGATCAGCCTTCATTTTAACCAACCAGCAATCGCCCAACACTTTCCCTTTTTGCAACCCTTTCTTGGCCTTGACCTTACAGTAGCCACCCCAGATAATAGCACCATCAGCACAAGGAATGAGGGTGTGCCCAGAACGTGCATCTGGAACCGGATGGTTGGGAGGAAATTCGACTTGTTGCCATTTGTAAGTGGTGATATCAAACAACCACATGTCGTTTAAATAAGTGGTCATGGCACCCGTATCTCTGAAACCACCGTGCAAGATGATGTAGTTTTTCCATACACACAATCTGTGACCAGAACGAGCAGAAGGGCCTTTTTTCTGGTCGATTTTAGTCCATTCTTTGGACTCGGCGTCCAAGATCCAGGTATCACCATAATGGTAAAAAGTCGACTGCTTTGGAGAAGAAAACTCACCTCCGAACATCAAGACTATACCAGAAGGATGCGAGCACATGGCATGGGAGGAACGAGGAAGTGGAGAGTTCTTGGACGAAATCTTTCTCCAAGTATCGTTATCAATGGTGTATGAGAATAAATCATTGTGGAAATGAGAAGCCGAACCTTCGATGGTTTCACCGCCAAACAAGAACAATTCCCTCTTGTTATGAGTAGGGTTGGCCACAAGGGTTGGATTGAGTCTTTTCGAAGGCTTCTTGCAAACAGAGATGTTGACGGCTTCGAATTGTGCTTGTTCCAAAGCGTACTGTTCTAGGATCTGGTCAATGTCTTCATCTTCCTCTTCTTCACCAGTTTTCTTAGCAACTTTCTTCAGCTTTTGCTCAGCTTTGGACTGGTTCTTCTTCTGCTTCTCAAGAGCACGCGCCTTCTTGTTCTCCTTGGACTTTTTGTCCTTTTTGGCCATGTTGAATGAGTAGTAGTTTTAAGAAAATTTTTCGCATATTGCAACAATTTTGATATCTGATATCAGCTTTACGACTATAAGAATTTTAGCAATTCAAATTAAAAGTAGAACAGCACTACACGAACATTGCAAATTAAATTAGTTATCAGTAAAACAAGGTAAGTATAAAGAAGGGCGTATCCCGAGACACTTTGAAATTTTTAGTATTATTTTAGAATTGTAGGCATATTGTATAGTTTATCAGTTTATATTTGTCGTGTTGATTGAGGAGCCATTTAATTGCTGCAAAACTCTGAAAATGACCACTCAAATGCTCCGAATCTTTCAAACCACTAAATGATTGCTGCTAAAACTCTGAAGAGTCCCAATGGGCTCAATCCGGCAGCACCAGCTTCGAAAGTGCTAACTGGAGGCAAGATGGAGAGTCCTGCAACAGTGGTGTGGTTGGAGAATGGAGAACTGGTGCCAAAATGGCTTCCGGTGATAGCTGGTCCAGCAGAAGTGGATTCTCCTGCAATAGTGGTTTTGAAATCACTTTCACATTCATGGCACTCATCGTACTCAACGGTAGTGAAGATGGTGGTGGTGCCAACTTCGGTGCTTTGGTTGGTGTAAGAGAAAGAGCTAGTTGGAAGGGAAATTGGCGTGACTTCGCTTTCACAAGGTGTTGAAGAAAATGTCGAGGTAGTTTCGCTTTCACAAGGAGTTGAGTTAGAAACGGTTGAGGTGATTTCGCTTTCACAAGGAGTTGAAGAGACAATTGATGTGGTCTCGCTTTCACAAGGAGTTGAAGAGACAATTGATGTGGTCTCGCTTTCACAAGGAGTTGAAGAGACAATTGATGTGGTCTCGCTTTCACAAGGAGTTGAAGAGACAATTGATGTGGTCTCGCTTTCACAAGGAGTTGAAGAGACAATTGATGTGGTCTCGCTTTCACATGGCACTGAAGTAGACACAGTTCCAGTGGTTTCAAAACCTCTTTGGACCAAAGTCACCTTGGTGCTTTGGTCACAGTTGTCGGAAGTCAAAGAAATCTTTTTCATTCCCTTCACTTTGTGCATCATTTGGCCCATCTTTCCTTTCATGTTTTGCATCTTTTCCATCTTTCCGTTACTGCTGGTATTGTTGGATTTTCCTTGCTTCATGTCCTTCAATCCTTTAATTTTGTCCATCATTCCTCCTTTCATACCTTTCATCTTGTTCATCATTCCTCCTTTCATGCCGTTCATTTTCTCCATCTTTTCACTTTTCATTTCCTTCATTCTATCCATTTTTCCTCCTTCATTCTCTTCACCCCTTTTTTGAGTATCCTTAGATTCCTTCATTCCTTTCATCTTATCCATCATGATTCCTTTCATTCCCTTCGTTTTGTCCATCTTTCCGCTCTTCATTCCATTCATTTTGTCCATCATACCACTCTTCATATCATTCATCTTACCCATTTTTTCGCTTTTCATATCATTCATCTTACCCATTTTTCCGCTCATCATATCCTTCATGTTTCCCAACTTGCCCATTTTTGATGGAGACTCACTGGAAGTTGAAGACTCGCTGGAAGTTGGAGCACAATCAACACTTGAGGAAGCAAAATGGTTTCCTTTGAAAGCAAGAGCCACGCCAAAAGTGGAGGCAACAGCAATTTGAAGCAAGATAGAGACTTTCATTTCGATACCTTTCCATTCTTCAACGACATTTCAACCAGTCTTTATACCTATCGAACAAGTAATTTTCGAACATCTGTTGCAATTTCCCATTTCGCAACCAAAATCAAATCGCCGCAAATTTTGCAACCATGAGGAAGTATAGAAAATCTTCAGTAGTTCAAAGAGTCCACGATACTGAACTGGAAATAGGAAAAGTCTTTCTTTGAAGTAACGATACTGAACAGGAAGTATAAGAAACAATAGTTGGAAGTGGAAATAGTAAGTATAGTAAACCACGAATAGCAGATTGTATAAACGAACAAGAAGTTAAGCAACAAGTAATACGAATTGTAAATACTGGGAAGTATAGTGAAGCTATTTCACAAATGGTGCCTGGCAATGCATCTAGAATACTAAATTCGAGTCTGAAAGTATCTAATCTTTCCAAATTGAGCAACGAGTCTTTAAAAATGTCCTAGTTCTCTAATCAGCGCATCTACTCTTTCTATCTAGAGCAATTAGTCTTCAAAAATATCTAATTTTTCTATTTAAAGCATCTACTGTTTCTATCTAGGACTGCTCTTCTGACCAGATCACCTACACTTTCTACCAAGAACAATTAAATTGATATGCTAAACGGAAATAGTTTTCCAGACGTTCAAACCTTCACCACCCGTGGACACCAAGCAGCCAGGGATTTGCTTGTGCCATCTGACGTCTTTGACGTCCTTTTGCCAATGCACAAACAAGAGTTGAGGAGGAATATCGTATAACTCCGAAGCTTCACGACGTTGCTGGGTGATTTCCTCGTCATCGGCCTCCACGGCCAAATCCCACAAGGTGACGGTGTTGTCTTCCGACGAAACGGCCACGATGGATTCGTCTAATGGGTTGAAAGAAATGGAGGTGACTGGAGACTTGTGGAAGTCGTAGTGGGCCACAGGCAGAGGAGCAGGGCCGGCATTGAAACTACGCAAGTCCCACACGCCCCAAGTTCCGTCGTCGTGGCCCGAGGCGAGCAAGTGGTTGATTTTGTTGCACCACGAGATGACATTGACGTCGGACTCTGACGCCTTGACACTAATGGCAGGCTTGTGCTTCTTGGAACGGGTGTCCCAGATGCGGACGTAGCCGTCGGTGCCGGCTGTGGCAAACACGGTGTTTTCTCCCGTGGACCACTGGATGTCTTCGATGGACGCGTCCAGCGCCGAGAACGCGGTCTTGTCGGTGGTCCAGCTCAGCGGAGTACGTGTGGTTAAGTGGACCCGACCGGTCAAGTCTCCCGAAAGCAAAGCACCGGTACCGATGAGCGGAGACCAGTCCAAGCCGTAGCCCTCCACGTTGCCGTGCTGGCGCACGGTGTGCAAAGGACGGCGGGCGGTCTTGGGCACCACGAAACCCGGGGTGTCGAAAGCTTTCATCTGAGGGCCCAAGTCGTAGATGAGCACTTCACCACTCTCACTGGACGCAGCAGTGAGGTATTCGCCGGTGGTCTGGGCGAAAGGCAGCACTCTGAGTCGGTTGGTGGTGTGTTTGAGAGGCACGGTTTCCGAGTCCATGATTGGGTCAACATCTTCGTCGTCGTCGTCGTCTTCGTCATCATCTTCATCGTCGTTGTCGTCCTTGACCAAGGTTTTGGCCAACAGCGAAAGCTTCATGGCAATGAGCTCGTTGTTCTTGCTGCGCTCCGCCTGTGTGGCCGTGGCAATGTACAATGAAGCCGGATACGTCCGACGCTCGTCGCCGAGCCCGTCTGGCAACACATCCACCGTAAGACACGGCCATGGCATGTTGACGTTGTGTAGCATCTCGTAAACACTAGGGTCTGCCTCCAACACTTCGTCCGGGCCAAGGGGCTTGGACTTGTGTGGAAGATAGATCGTTGGCTCTGGCTCGGGTGCCTCATTGTCTTCTTCTGGCGCTGGTTCGCCTTCGTCTGCTGAATCAACTTCGATGATTTCTCCGTCACTTTCGAAATCGTCTCCGTAAGGGTCCTCGAATTCGCCCATTTCGACCTCCTGGTCGTCGGCAGGCGCAGTCGCTGGTGGAGCAGCAGCCGAGTCCGTCCGGGCGGCGCCGCCGCTGTCGCGGGCCAAGTCGTCGCTGGCACTTCTTTTAGACATGGTTGTTGCTGAAAATCATCTCATCGAAAAAAATGTCTTTTAAAAATGTAAAAATCTCAAGCCCGTACATCCCACCATGGTCAGTCTCTTTGACCCGTCATCAAACCACACAAAAATACGACGAATGTGTCTGAAACTCGCTAGACTGTGTGCTTCGAGGGGTGGGGCTTTTCTGGCTGAAACTGGTGGCTTGCAGGCCTACATTCAGTATCCAATGGGCTATGAAGTAAGTCACGTGCCCATCGCACGAAACACCCGTGCACTCGGTGTCATCGACTTCAAGATGAATCAAGGTGCACCAAGGCCCGGCCAACTGGCCGAGCTATCGAGGTGCCCGACTGGTCTGAAAGACACGGCTTCTCGTGTTTCTCAGAGAGCTTGAGCAGTTTTTCTTCTATGTTCAAGGAAATAAAATATGTGATGATGCACGTGACATATCACGTGAGCGTGTCTTTATAAGTAAAAACATCACCAAAAACCAACCCACCAACATGGAAAGAAAAGCTTTTTTGGACCAGGAGCCGCCGCCAGGGTATGTGGCCGGGGTGGGTCGAGGAGCTACTGGGTTCACGACCAGGGCCGACGCCGGCCCAGTGCGGGCGGATTCGGAATCGGAGGATGAAGAAATATATGAGGACGACACGGCCAATATCACCAACATCACGAAAAGAGACAAGGATGACGACGAGGCCGACCGTATCTACGCCGAGGTTGACGAACGGCTCCGTTCCCGGCACAAGCATGTTCCGGAACCGGCGCCCCAGGATACCATCGAGGAGCAGTTTCTGTCGCTCAAAAGAGCGTTGACCACAGTCAACGACCAGCAATGGGCCAGTATACCAGAAGTGGGCGATATCACCAGACGAAATAAGCGCATGAGGCTCTTGGATCAGCAGAATCAGCGGACCTATGCGGTGCCTGATACGGTTTTAGCCGGAGGAGGACCCACCAATTTTCAGTCCATCTCCCAGTCGAAGGAACAGTTGTTGGGCCGGCAATTGGACAGCTTGACCGGTGAAAGAGACACAAACACCACCGAATTAATCGCCCAATTGGAAGCTTTGGAGCAGCAGCTGGCTCAGATCCAGGACACCAGCAAAGGTCGACTCGTTTTGGCCTCTTTGCGCAGAACTGAGCCTTACAAGGCTAACTCATGGATTGCCTCGGCGAGATTGGAGGAACAGGCAAAGAAACTTTCCACTGCCAAAAGCTTGATCGTGGAAGGATGTCTGAAAGTGCCACACTCCGAGGACTTGTGGCTTGAAAATATCAGACTCCATCAAAAAACGTCTGAGGGCTCTAAAGTTTGTAGGGCCATTGCTAACCAGGGCTTGCGCTTCAACAGCGACTCGGAAAAGCTTTGGATCAAGGCATTCGAGTTGGAAAATGACCCGGTGTCCAGACGCCGAGTTCTTCTTAAAGGGCTCGAGTTCATTCCTGAAAATACCATGCTCTGGAAGAAACTAGTTGACTTGGAAGATTCAAAGGAAGACGTCCAAAAATTATTGTCCAAAGCGGTCGAACTTTGTCCCGGTGAATGGGATTTCTGGTTAACTCTTATCAACCTAGCAGAGTACTCTGAAGCAAAATCACTCTTGAATAAAGCGAGGAAGAACTTGCCCAGTAACCATATGGTTTGGGTCACTGCCTTGAAGTTGGAAGAAAGAGAGAACCCACATGTCAATTGCGAAAAGCTTACGAAAATGTTCGCTAAAGGCCTCAAAGAACTCGAGAAAAACTCAACTCCTGACCAATTACTCTCCATGAACGCTTGGTTAGAAGAATCCGCAATTGCTCATAAAGAAGGCTTTACCAAAACTTGTGAAGCGATCGTCACCAACGTTCTAGATTCAGATCCATCTCCAGAATCTTCTTTGGATTCCTGGTTTGATCTTGCAGAAAATTACTCCAACAAGGGCATTGTCACCACTGCTCATTGCATATACCAATACATTACTGAGAAGTTCCCATCCAATATCGAATGCTGGATACGCCTTCTTTCTTCCATGAGAAAGCCAGACCATTTTGACTTATTTAAACTCTTCGAATACTACGAAAAGTGTATCTCCGTTAATCAACTGAACGAATTGATCCCTCTTATGTACGCCAAGGAGAAGTGGATTCAAGGAAACGATGTGGATGGCGCCAGGAAAATCTTACTTAATGCAAAATCAAGATTGCCAGACAGCGAGGAAATTTGGCTTGCGATGGTCAAGTTGGAGGTGAAAAACTCAAATTACCACTCTGCCTACAAACTTTCCACTCAATCGTTATCTACGCAAGAAGCTACAGATCGTGTTTGGTATAAACACATCCATCTACAGAGGTTTTTGGCCCTGGAAAGTTTGGAATCAGTATCAGAGACTGACTTAATTTCATCTGCAAATGAGGCTTTGGAGAACTTTCCAAATTCATTCAAATTATGGTTGCAAAAGAGCCAAATCCTACTCGACTACAACAGGGCGAAAGAATCAAGAGAGTGTCTTTCTTTGGCTACAAAGAAGTGTCCTGATAATGTCCACTTATGGATACATCTAGCACGCATAGATGAAGAACATCTCAATACCATAATTCGAGCCAGATCTGTTCTTGATACTGCAATTCTTCATAATCCTACTTCTGACAAGCTTTGGGAAGCGAGAATAAAACTCGAAAAAAGACAAAACGATTATGTCATCGCCAACCAATTGACAAATAAAGCATTGAAGTTATTTCCAAAGTCCCCTTCTCTTTGGATTCAGCATTTATCTTTGATTCCTAAAATGTCTCATAGAAAGAACGCCTTCTTGGATGCTTTGAAGAATACCAATAATTCAGCTGATATCTTGTTGGGTATTGGAGTGTTCTTTTGGATAGATGGAAAATTCCCAAAGGCTAGATCCTGGTTCGAGAGAGCTTTGAATTCCGATAAACTGAATGGGGATGCATGGGCATGGTTATATTGTTTCACCGATAAACATGGCGCTCAAGATGAAAGGAATGGCCTTCTCCTGAATTTCAAGAAAACCTACGATGATATCAACAAGGGCGATACTTGGAACGATATTAATAAAGATGTAAAGAATCTTGAAAAAAGTCCAGAACAAATTATAGAGCTAGTCTCTAAAGCATTACTAAACAAGTCATTATAACAACTGCAGCAGTGTTGTATCTATGTATTATAATCTAATATACAATTAAGAGATGTAATTTTCGTATATCTTGAGGTTTAAAGCGCTCAAGAAACAGGGTATTTGTCCTTTCTCATTGACCCAATTGGCCACTAGCTCCTCGCATATGCTTTTAAACTCAAAGTTGCCATTGGCCTTGAGTGATTTGGAATTGAGATCCAATATTAGATAGCCGGTATTGCCTGCTTCTTTATTGGCAAGATATCTTGAGACGAGCTTGATTCTGGAGGAAAGATCGCTTGGATTCACGGGACTAGGGACGAACTCGATGGTATATCCGAAATACTTTGATATTATTGATAAGATGTCTTTGCTCTTGTCAGCATAGACAGTTTTGAGTCTATGAATCTTTTTGGATAACTGGTCGACCTTGGTTTGTAATATTGCCTTATCCTGCTCTTGACGAGCAAACACTGATTTGGGAATCGATTCCACTTCCCTCCTGTCAACCACACTTTTGATTAGGTCCTCATTTTCTTTGCGAAGGAGGTCAAGTGTCTCTTGCTTGATCAATTGGTCTTTATTAAATGGGTTCGACTTCAACTGAAGAATGTGAAAAGATTCTCTTTTCGATTTAACTTCCTGAACATTAACGAGTTTGTCGTTCAATCGAGACACTTCATCTTCTAATGACTTGATTTGGGTTCGAAGTTTCAAATTTTCCCTATCCAAAGAGATATCGAATTTTTCTCCAGTTGGTTTTAATGCGTCATCAATGATCCGGGGTCGCTTACTACCTATTGCAGGCAGATTGGTCCCTTGGGAAAGTTGTTTCTGTAAGGTGTCGATTTCGGCTTTGTATTGGTCAACCAATTTTTCGAGATTGGTCAAGTACTGATTAGTGGCCTCAGAGGGTTGTGTTTCTTCAGACTTCTTGGAGAATTTATCGAAGTTCTTTAAAGAACTTCGGAGAAATTCAATTTCCTTCTGGTTGAGCATCTTCTGGTCCTCAAGCTTTTTGATTTCCGAATTCTTCGACACCAAACTCTCATTGAGTGAGTCGATCTGAGGTATAAGTTCATTGAGAATTTTATCTTGCCTTGAGTGAGCCAATTCTTCCATTTGGGCTAGTTTGCTTTGGCACAGGGTGTATTTATCAAACAACGCCAAGTTTGTATTTTTCAATTCTTTGAACTTGCTGACAAATTTGAAGACAGTGGACTCGTTCGTGTCATCTTCACCGTGCTCAACCAATTCATTGATGATTTTGAAATAGTCATCGAATCTTGCTTTCAATTCTGTGTTCTCGATAGATAACTGCCATGATCTCTGCTCGTGTTCTTCCAAGCGCGACACTTTGTTATGGAGGGAGATGTTTTGCTGTTTAAGCAATTCGACTGAGGTTTTGTTTTGAAGTAGCTCGTCGATCTTTAGTTGCAACTGGCTGATTGTCCTTTGTAAGTTGTCGTTTACATTTTGAAGCTCTAGACTCTTGTCATTCTTGATGTGAGTGGAAGCCATTGACAAGTCCAGGGACAATTGATTGTTGTATTGGGCCAAACTTGAGTTTTCCTTTTCGAGAGACTTGATGCGTTCATTTAGCTCGTCGTTCGACTTCAATTCGTAGTTCAAGTCTGACTTTATGTGTTCGTACTTCGCAGAGACATTGTTGTATTTGAACTCGAGCCTCGACAACCGATTGTTGAGTTCCTTGTTGTCCTTTCTGAGCACGGCCACTTCCTCGGACGCCTCTTTCAGCTGCAGCTCTGAGATTTGAGCCAGATTGGCAAGCTTTGACTTCAATGATTCTCTTTCCTTGTACAAGAACAGCACGTTTTGTTGCAAAGACGACACTTCTTCGTTTTTCGCCGACAAGAGTGTTTCGTACTTGGACGCAAGGCTCAGATTACCCTGCTGGAGCAAGGCCTTCTCTGATTTCATGGACGAGAGCTGGAACTGAAGATTCGATATCACCTGTTTCAAGTTATAATCCAGGTCCTCATTGAGGATTTCTTTCGGGCGTTCCATGAATGGCGACGACACTGGTTCTGACATTGCACGGGTGATGTGTGTAGACCAGCGGAACAGCGGAGAAATGAGTGGTTAAAGTTGGCAGGAAATGTCTGTTTATATAGAAATTTTAAGGGAAGTAAATAAATGACATTTTTTGGCGCGAATATTCAACTTCACATTCTATCTTGTCTTCTGCCATAAGGAACAGCAAGGACGCCATATACATCTTCTGACACCACGAAACCATGTCCAAAGTGTACGTATAGTGACTAGGGAGATTCTGGAGAAATTTCGAGACGAAGCCTTGAAAATTGAACCAACGGCTGCTCGCACACTGTGTCGCCACACCAGAGCAAACAAGCGACCACTAGATCCGTGATACTAACAGAACCAGGCCCAGAAACTTCAAGCTCTTGGAAGAGTTGGAGAAAGGCGAAAAGGGATTAAGCGCCGAATCGATCTCGTACGGTTTATCCAACCAAGATGACATAACCATGACCAATTGGAACGGAACCATCCTTGGGCCACCACACTCCAGCCACGAGAACAGAATCTACTCGTTGACCATCGTGTGCGACGATAAGTACCCGGACCAACCACCAAAAGTTCAGTTCATCTCCAAGATCAACTTGCCATGCGTGGACCCGGCCAACGGGAAGGTGCTCGAGGATGTTTTCGACACTTTGAAGAACTGGAAGAGATCTTACTCCATGGAGACCGTGTTGTTGGAGTTGAGAAAGGCCATGGCCTCCCCCGACAACAAGAAGTTGCCCCAGCCAGCCGAGGGCTCTACCTTTGAGTAGATGCTACGGCACGTCTGGGTCGGTAGCTACTGACGGCTGATTCCATTTTAGTTGCCGGCTAGTCGTATAGATGCATGTTGAAGTTAATATATCCTATTTACTCTGTTGTAGTGTGTTTTAGCGAAGCTTATGAGCAAGCGCAATCAGCCAGAACTCGGCTATATGTTCCAGGCCTCGTCCTCCATGAGCTTCTTGAATGCCCGTTCGGTGGCTAGAAAGTCCTGGACATCCTTGCCTAGCCGTGGGTGTTCTGGACTCATGTCGGCGTTGGTGTTTGCGTCAGTCACCTCGATGTTGATCCACTTCTGTGTCTGCTGCTTTCTGCCGTTCTTGCGCTCCGATACCGGCACAAGACATCTCTGGAAAAGTCGTTTAAAGGGAAGACATATGATTTCATGAGGTTTTTTATCGTCGCCCACTTTGAACGTGCACTCGTGCTGTGTGATCAGTTTCAATTGACATTGATATTTTTCTGGATCCTCTAGTTGGTCCTTGTATCGCGACCTGATCTCGGCTGCTGAGAACACTGGCGTAGGTGGTGCCATTTTGCCTGTTGTAGTACGTAGATGGTTTTTGCGATTGTCTTTTTTCGAGGCTGCAACTCGCCATAAATCTATCATAGTATAATCTCACTCGTACATGCTCACGATCTTTAATTCACCAATACTAAAGTTCACTTATACCAGAGTTGACTTATGGAGTCCGCTCATCTCTGAGTTCACTCAAACCAGAGATCACTCATCAGCTTTGACCTTCCTGTAATCTCTCTTCACTCAAACCAGAGATCACTCATTAGCTTTGAAACTCTTGTAGTTTCTTCACTCGTAATCTCTCTTCGCTCACAATCTTCAACTCACCTGTAATCTTCAGTCACATTAAGTTCCTAACAGCTGTCTCATTCGTCCTTTTATTCCAAACATCTTCAGTACCTCCATACGTTCTAAGTGTCACCCTGTAATCTCTACTTTAAATCTTCTTACTATACTTCTATCAAATTACACTTATACTCCATCAACACTCACCTATAATCTTTTATTCACTACTAACACCTAACATCAATACCCTTACGCTTTTCAGCCTGCCTCAACTCAAACATAACATGTGCTGCTGAGAATAATGCCGCCAGACTCATCACAAAAAACTCAAACCCTTTCAACGTGTGGAACATGGTGTGAAGCAAAGCAAGAGTGCCGTCCTTGCCGAGACAGAACCCAAAAATGTTGGCAATCATCATCATCCAAATGTTCACCACCGCTCCTGCTGCACACGCATGGCGGAACCACCATTCGTTTTCGAATCTCTTGAAGTATATGGTGGCTGAGATCTCCGGTAATAAGAAAACAACCACAAGCCATCCCCACATCAATAGTTTCAATTCAATGTCATGCCAAATGGCAACAAAACTAAACACTAGTAAACTATTGACAATTCGATAATTGCCTCCTCCGCCCATTGGAACGTATATATAACGAATCAACCAACGATTGTAAGACCTATGCCATGCTCTCCAGAATGCCAATGCAGAATAGTTATTGTCCATGCATCGAATCATGTTCTCAGGTGGATCAATACCGTCCAACAAACTCCAGAATCGGAAAAGTCTCCATGGGATGAGCAACTTCAACCAAATTATGTTGAGATTAAATAATCCCAACATGGAAATCTGAAATGGTGTGTCACCTTCCCATGCCTTGGTCTTAGAGACCGCAACAACATACATGAAGTGCAACAAAAATTCCATCACCAAAATACAGAAAAGCAACCTGAGGAAGTAAATGAATGTTCTTTTATAATTTTTCACCGAAGGGAGCTGTTGGTAGTCTGATTGATAAACGTAATCGTTGAAAGTGATGATGGGTCCAGCGATGAATAATGGTGCATATGTGATATAGGCAAGATAGTTGACAACGTTATAGTCTGCCAATGGCAAAGGTGCGGTCAATCTCTCCCTATCATCAAGAGTTGGGAGGTTCAAAGAGCTGGATGAATTGAGTCTTTCCTTGTCACCAACATCGTCGCCTCTTCTGACTTTCTCGATGTAGTCTGCATTGAATGATATCATTCTCAAGAGAGTGAAATTGAAAAACACATCCCATCTTGGAATAATGCCTTGGAATCCAGTATCGATAAAGCTTAATCCAAAGTTGAAAGTCCGGAAATTGTCATTAATGAACAAACTCAGAATTCCGTAGACCCAAGTGACTATTAAGGCGATTTTCTTATCAGGAATTAATTGACCAATACCAAAGTTAATAAGGACATGAAGTAAGATCTTGATACTGTTATAGCCATGAGCAGCAAACAAGAAGATCAATCCAAATACGAAATCGAAGTAAGTTCTTTTAGTAGCCCCAAACACTTTTGTCACAACTTTTCGAATGGAAAAGTGGATGAATATAAGTCCCAATAACATTGGGAAGTTGTCACGGAAGAAACGGTACTGCTGGTCGGAGTTATCAACTTTCCTGCCAAACATCCATCCCTGGCTCAACAAATGAGCAAATTTGGGGTAGTTTGGATTGGTCTCGTTGGACGCGTCCATACATGTTTTGTACATCAAGGGCACAGATACTGCAAACACCACAGCATAAATTTTGTATTCCAATGTGGACCATCTCGATTTGGGATTTGCCCTGTTGATAATCTGTTGTTTCTTGACGGGGTTGGAGGGAGGGAAAAGACGAGTGTCCAAGGTTTCGAGACTAAAGAAGTCGAGAACTTGGTTCAACACATTCATAATTGAAGATGGTTTCAGCTATTAAGTGGAATCACTGAGGATATGTGAAAGTGGTCACTGCAAGGACCACCAATAAATAAATAAGATCAATTGAACCAGTGAACTGATCTGCTATACATTCAGCAATAATCAAGATGCTCTGAAATCTGAAGGCAAAAAATTGAATTAATTATCAGCAAGAAGGCCAATTGGTCACCAGGAACACTAGCAGCCAATTCAAAACTGAAAGAAATAGAAATCACCAATTTAGTGAAGAAGAAAGGGCAATTTGGATCTGAACGTAAACGCCAGACCACGTCTCTATAACATAAGTTACATTGGTATGCGCACTACCCGAGAAAATATCAAATATCAATGGTCTTCTCAATGATATAGACTACAAAAGCAATTAGAATGGTGGAAAACGAGCCATCAAGAAGACCAAATCCAAAGGGATGGACACCTCCCAAAGCGCCATACAATCCATACGATCCTACGGATTTGAGACCCCCAGAAGGGTACCCATCCGAGTTTAAAATTCCAGGAAATCAACCTCATGGGTTTTCGTCATTACCCAGAAACCCGACCCAGTACAAGAAAGTTAACGAGACCATGAAGAGATTAAATTACACGCCTCGTCCAGCATCGGAGTTGTACCCTGGCCAATACAAGATATTGAGAAAAGTGGACACCAATCAGAGACTCAATACTGGTACTAGATGGTTCGGGACGTTTACCGCCACCACCATCGTAATTTACTTTGCATTTTTCCATAGATGGAATGACGGGAAGGAAAACGTCATGAGTGACTTCTACAGAGCCAGGCTCACGGTGAAAGAGAGGCTCGTTGGATTGAGTGACCGTGAATACGAAGACTTGTATCACCCAAGGGGGGCAGGTATCGTTGTTAAGAACGTCAGAGACACAGATTACATTCCTGAAGACATAAGAAAGACCAAAGAAGGACAGTACGCCCTCAATAGACCGTCTCAAAGACACGTATTGGAAGCAACTCGGATCCAGCAAGAGCAAGAAGAGCAGTTATTGAAAGAGTTAGACGAGCACAAGAAATTTGCTAACTCCTTTTTGGATCAAGAGAAGCCGCCTCGCAAGAAGTGGTTTGGCATTTTTTAGACTAGAAACACCTAATGGACTTGTACATATAAACTATTTATCTGACAGCAATTGTAGATTCATACAGGAGCAGTGAGCCGTTTCAGATGAGATAAGTGAAATCGGACTTGTGACGTCAATTGCGAAAATGGTTGCAAACTGTGATGACCCCTGGAGTGGCTGGGCAGTGAAATTTTCACTACTTTCATTCATCGTTATCGTCACCATGGTCATATGTGTCGGTGAACCCAGAAATCCGACCGTCTTGATTACGTGGATCACGTGGATCGGGTTCCCAATAACGCGACTTCCGACCTGACAGTATTTATTTTGTGCCCAAGGGTCAACTGATATTATCAACGAGTACATGTCCTTCTTTCACACCTCGCTAAACATAACCATCCTAGTGGCCAGGATCTTATTTCTTTGTGCTCGTGGTGTGTTTCATCAATTTTTCGGACTCTCTTTGCTCAGAAAAGAAGAAATAGAGCCCAAAGAAGCCCATGATACTGAGTTCTACAATAAATTAATCCACGCCAGTGATATAACAGAAATAGCGCATGTCTGGGGCTATGTGGCCAGAGAACACGTCGTCACCACCCAAGATGGCTATCTCTTGGTTCTTCACAAGTTGGAGAAACCCAACAATCATCACGACCGCAAAAATGGCAAAGTGGCATATTTCCACCACGGCCTTTTGACAAACTCCGAATTGTTTTTGCTCGGAACCCAGAAGAGTCGTTGTCTCCCATTACTACTTGTGGATATGGGCTATGACGTGTGGTTGGGAAATAATAGAGGAAACAAGTATTCCAGGAAACATCTCAAGTACTCCGTTGCTGATAAAAAGTTCTGGGACTTCTCCTTGGACCAGTACGCGTTATACGACATCCCTGACACTTTGGGATACATTTCACAGCAATACGATGATTCCAGAATTACCTACATTGGATTTTCGCAAGGTTGCTCTCAATTATTTGCTAGCTTGAGTCTAAAGCCCGAGTTGAATAGAACACTCAATCTTTTTGTGGGACTATCTCCAGCGGTTGTGCCCAACAACTTGAACCATCCCATTTTCAAAACTATCGTACAGCAAACTGCCAACGACAACAAGTTCCTCGCAAGTCTTTTTGGAGAACGTGCACTCATGCCCTCGGTAAGCTTCTGGAGTTATATAATGGGATCCAAGCTATACGAACGAGTGGTTGACACCTCGCTCACGTACTTGTTTGGATGGTCGGGCCAGAACATAGATAGAATGCAGAAGAAAGTGGGATATCCACACATGTTTTCAAACTCTTCGGTTAAATCGTTGACCCACTGGTTCCAAATCATTGAGGCGAAGAGATTTCAAATGTTTGACGAAACGTGTAAGTTTGGCCTAACAAATTTGGCGGTGATATCGTCCGCGCTGAAGTCCAAGGCACATAGAGTGGCTCCATTCCCTGTGGCGCATCATTTGGACGTTCCCATGGTATTGGTTTATGGAGATTCTGACATTTTGGTGGATATCGAGAGTACTGAAGACCTCATTACTGCGCAAAATTCGAGAATGGAACGCAAATTACTGAAAATCAAATGCGGTGGCTACGAACACATGGACACATTATGGGGAAGCGGAGTTTACGAGACCGTGTTCAAGCCAGTCTTGGCCCGACTTGAGTCGCTACACATGGATTTTGCACCACCCAACTTATTGAGCAAATTAGAAAACTCGTCCAACGCCTCGCTCAGCGACAGCCCAGACAGTTTGTACTCATGATTCACGACATAACGATAGACTTCAGGCATATAATCGAATAAGACATTGACTATAGACAAAACTTTTAGTAGTGGTGCAGGGCTTTTGGGAGAGCCAGTGTATTTTGCAGCTGATGGTTACCCGCACCAGACTCAAGATAAATAGTGATGTTGTGAAAATTTTTGATACACTTTTTTCTTTAACGCAAAAACACAGCCGTTTACGACGTAATGCATTCCTTTGAGGTTGAACCCATTACGGCGTTCTGACCCATGACCACTGGAGTATAGTTGTTGGGCATGCCCATTTGGACGGACTGGAGAACAAATCGTTGATCTTGGGTGCAGCATTCCATCTGAAGCCTTGAGTTTCTAAGGGATTACCTTCGTGTACCCGGATGAGGAGTGGTGCAAGGATCAACTATACATCTGTAGATAGCTGGAGGGTGCTCCGAATAACAATCAAGTCTGTAGATCAGTATGATTCTGGGATTCTAGAATCAGAATGCTACGATGAGGATTCTAGTATTACGACTGAGAGGAAAGGAAGCCCGGTTTGATGTTGATATTCGGTGTTTGATTGTATTCTTCAAACCACTGGCCATAAGTGATCCTTTATCAAGATTGTTTCGGACTAAGTTGTGCTGGCATTTGTACCAAGTCTGTATATCTAGTCTGATCGTCCCAGGTGGAATCATCATTTCTCCATTGTTGACCGATCTTACATCTCGAGCTCTTCGAAAGCCAACTATATCAAAAAATGAGTCCTTTTTGGCTTGAGACTTATTTTAGTACTAACTAACACCCGAGATACTCTTTTCAACTGGTTGCATTCAATTTCTTGTCAACCAATGCTCATTGGTAGCATTTTGCGAAAAAACCAATTGTAAGAAATGATAAGTGACGCTTTCTAGATATTGGCACGTTCTTGTAAAACCTGCTAGACGCCTATCGCTTTCTCTCAATGTTCCACTATCTTCTTTAAATGCTTCTTTGACCTCTTTGAACGCTCCTTTGACTTTTCTAAACTCCCTCTTGACTTCAATTGCCCGGTCTTTTCTAAACTCACGATTAGCTTTTTGGCTCTCCCCAATTGATATATATACTCAGCCAGATCGCACTAATCTCACAAATCTACCACTTTCTCTTTATTTCCATGACTCCTATACTGGTGCTACCGCTAGCGCTAGCTCTCCTACCATCAGTGCTGGCGCTGGCAAACTGCTCTGTGCCCAGCACCGACCAGTGCTCCTTCGTGCTCCAGAATTGTCACGACCAAATCGGCAGAATCAACTACCTTTCGTTGTACTACTGCTACTCGCCACTACGATTCCTCGCCATATTTCCTCTCCTCTTGGCACTAGTCACATGCTTCGTCGGCTTGGGCACCACTGCCTCCGAGTTCTTGTGCCCCAACTTGTACACCATCTCCAAAGCCCTCAGAATATCAGATAACTTAGCTGGACTCACCTTGTTGGCGTTGGGAAACGGCGCCGCTGACGTTCTCAGTACTTACAAGGCAATTCAAATTGGCGCCACGAATTTGGCGGTGTCTGAACTCCTTGGTGCCTCCTTATTCATCACCACGGTGGTCATTGGATCCATGGCCATAACCAGTCCGTTCACCGTACCTGCTACGCAATTCGTACGTGATTTGTGCTTCTACTTAGCCGTGGTGTCCTTGTTGTTGTACTCGGTGTTGTTGGGGAAAATTGGCACCATTCAGTGTATGCTTTTGGTGGCCTCCTACGTGATATACGTGGCCGTGGTGATTTTCTCTCATTCGGTCCAAAAACAACAGGCTAGGCGTAAACTTCACTATATGAGACTGAGAAACTTGGATCAGACTCACGGTATCGACGACATTTTCCTTGACTCCTTCGCAAACTTGCCCTCTATCGATGCCTTGGACTCTTCCGAGATGGACGACTTCGTCAGGTCTCACAATAACATCCCTGTGGAGGCCGGTTCTTACGGCTTGAAAAAATTGGTCAATGAGCTCTCCAAACACTCCAACAGAAGCATTTTCTTGGATGATGGTCTCCAACTGCACTTGGATGTTTCGAACGTATCGGCCGATCAACACCCAGAACCCGCCTCCCAACCACATCCCCCGTACAGAGACAATGAATTGGATGACGCTTCTGAGTCCGAGCCTCATTCCCCAATACAGGTGCACAATTCCCCAAAACCAAACCTTTGGCAACAATTGAAACCACACTGGCTGCAATTTGAAAACATGGACTTGTTGAACAAACTGTTCTTTATCTTCTCCATTCCCATCTTATTCCTCCTCAAGGCGTCAACTCCAGTCAGAGACGAAACGTTCATTATAGAGTTGGACCAGAAGATGAAGGTTCATTCAAACCAGGTCTTCACCCAAGAGCCCCTTGACGAGTCGCCAGACATAGACTTCACCTCTGACAAGCTTTTGCTCAAATGCCAGCTTCTCGTGTCGGTGAATTTTATCAGCTTACTCTTGTTTGACTCCAGCGGGTGGTTACGACTTCTCCAAATATTCTTGAGTATTGCGGGATCGTGGTTTATTTCTACCTTCGTGATCACCTACCTCTACTCCTGTGACAATACTTCTGATATTGATTATCGGAAATATGTGTATCTCAAGGCTATAAACTATGGTGGTGCCGTACTTGGATTCGTCATGTCCATTTGTTGGATTTCGGTTTTTGCAACCGAAATTATCAGTGTTTTGGAGGCCTTCTCAGTCATTTTCAATCTCAGTGACTCAATCTTGGGTGTCACTGTCTTCGCCTTGGGTAACTCAGTTGGCGATTTCATCTCTAATTTGACTATTGCCCGCATGGGAATGCCACTCATGGCGTTCGGTGCCTGTTTCGGTGGACCGCTTCTCTCTCTAAGCTCTTTGGGTTTAAGTGGTCTCATTCTCTTGGGCAACAACCCCGGTACAATAATCATCACCTATTCAAGTACATTGATCACGACTGTTCTTGCCCTAATATTGAACGTGGTCACCCTTTTGGTGTTGGTTCCACGGAACAATTGGATCATTGACCGAAAAATTGGTACCATTTTAATAACCAATTGGACTTTGTCTACCCTCATTTGCATTATATTCGAACTAGTTTGAGTCGTCTACACATCTAGCATTTTTAATTAAAACACATTTTATTCCTATCCTATATCATTAAAACGTAAGCAATCTTTTAGTGAATTTAGTCCACTTCTTCAACAGTTGGACCACTTTCACCTCCAGCACCAGGGGCACCTCCAGCACCAGGAAATCCACCTGGAGTTCCATCTGGACCGGCTCCACCAGGAGGAGCTCCCCCAGCAGCGGAATAAGCAGCAGAAATAATTGGATTGGCAATACCCTCCAATTCCTTGTGCTTATCGGTGTATTCTTCAGTCGCAGCTGCTTGGGACTCATCTAACCAGGCAATCGTTTCATCAATAGCCTTTGATAATTTGTCCTTATCACCTTCGTTAATCTTGTCTTTCATTTCACCGTCGTTGATAGTGTTCTTCAAAGAGTAGGTGTAAGATTCCAAAGTGTTCTTTGCCTGGATTCTAGCAGCTTCCTTTTCATCTTCTTCTTTGTATTTCTCAGCTTCAGAAACCATTCTTTCAATATCCTCCTTCGATAATCTACCCTTATCATTGGTAATGGTAATCTTTTGGGTCTTACCTGTACCTTTTTCCAAAGCGGAAACGTTTAAGATACCATTGGCATCAACGTCGAAAGTAACTTCGATTTGTGGAACACCTCTTGGAGCGGGAGGTATGCCAGACAATTCGAATTTACCCAATAAGTTGTTGTCTTTGGTTCTTGCTCTCTCACCTTCAAACACTTGGATCAACACACCCGGTTGGTTGTCGGCGTAAGTGGAGAAGGTTTCCGATTTTTTGGTTGGAATGGTCGAGTTTCTAGGGATTAACTTGGTCATTACACCACCAGCAGTCTCAATACCCATGGATAATGGGGCAACGTCCAACAATAACAAGTCTTGAGTCTTAGAGGAGGTATCACCGGTCAAAATGGCAGCTTGAACTGCGGCACCGTAAGCAACAGCTTCATCTGGGTTAATCGATTTACATGGCTCCTTACCGTTAAAGAAGTCAGAAACCAATTTTTGAATCTTTGGAATTCTGGTGGAGCCACCAACCAAGACAATTTCATCAACTTGAGATTTGTCAATTTTGGCGTCTTTCAAGACCTTTTCAACAGGATCCATAGTTGATCTGAACAAGTCAGCACATAATTCTTCGAATCTTGCTCTGGTAATGGAAGTGTAGAAATCGACACCTTCGTAAAGGGAGTCAATTTCGATAGAAGTTTGAGCAGACGAGGACAAAGATCTCTTTGCTCTTTCACAAGCAGTTCTCAATCTTCTGAGAGATCTTTGGTTGCCAGACAAATCTTTTTTGTTCTTTCTCTTGAATTCGGTGATAAAGTGGTTCACTAATCTGTGGTCGAAATCTTCACCACCTAAGTGAGTATCACCAGCGGTAGCTTTGACTTCAAAAATTCCGTCGTCAATGGCTAAGAGAGAAACATCGAAAGTACCACCGCCCAAATCGAAAATCAAGACATTCTGCTCAGTTGCAGACTTGGACTTTCTGTCCAAACCATAGGCAATGGCAGCGGCAGTAGGTTCATTGATAATTCTCAACACATTCAAACCAGCAATCAAACCAGCGTCTTTAGTGGCTTGTCTTTGGGAGTCATTGAAGTAGGCAGGAACAGTAACGACAGCATCATTAACGGTACCTCCCAAATAGCCTTCAGCGGTTTCCTTCATTTTGGTCAAAATCATTGAGGAGATCTCTTCAGGAGTGAAAACTTTAGTTTCACCTTTGAATTCAACTTCAATGTTTGGCTTACCACCTTTATTCACGATTTTGTAAGGAAAAAGCTTAACATCGTTTTGCACTTCGGTATCATCGAACTTTCTACCAATCAATCTCTTCGCATCGAAAACGGTGTTTTGAGGGTTCATGGCAGCTTGGTTCTTAGCAGCATCACCGATCAATCTTTCTGAGTCAGTGAAGGCAACATAAGATGGTGTGGTTCTATTACCCTGATCGTTGGCAATGATCTCCACACGATCATTGGTGAAGTGTGCAACACAGGAGTACGTAGTACCTAAATCAATTCCAATAGCATTCGACATTTTCAATTGAGTATTATTATTATTCAAGATGTGAAAAACTTATTGAAGTTAAAAGGGGGTGTCCCCACTTATATACTTTTCTTGCAAAAATGCATGGAAACTTTTAGAAGTTTTGCAAGTGCAAAATTGCTGCACTTAATTTGCTGCATTTTCCCGAACCTTCCAGATGGTTCTGGGTGCAAAAAGAAGAGTCTTGCTGATTCCACCTGAAAATCTAGCATTCACTACTAATACAACCACAACATTTTCTGGCTACACTTCTTCCCTCATGCTGCGTTTCAGTGGGCTATTTCATGTTTAACACTTCTTCTAGATAAAGCCATCAAGGGGTTAGCTGCAAGATTGTGTCAGGTGACTAAAACCTGTCGCGGCCCTTTTCATTTGGTATTGTGCTTATGTCATCATTCAACATTTCTCACTCATTCGCACCCAAACATGAAGCAAAAGGCGATACCCGCCCAACATAATTAGTATCAGACACAACTCAAATCGAGAGAAACGACAGACACATCTATATGTGATGTGTAAAAAATCCTAGCCAATTTTTCGCGAAGGAGACAGGTCAATTCTTTCAATGTGCCGCAATAGAGCAAAATGAAATTCTTGCTACTGCTTTGGAGACGTACTTCATGCCGCTCCACCGAAACATTGGTACCACTTCGATGAGCTTCAACACTCTCGGGTGGCACATTTGTGATGGTGCGGAGAGGGAATATAGCCTAATAGACTACAGTTTACTTTAAAAATTGACTTTCACGACATGGAAGCCCACCAAAGCTCTGCAATGCTGACTTTTGGCTTGCGTTAATATTCTTATTTGGCTTTCTTCGATTTGATACTAGGGCTTAGACTAGTAGCTCTATTTCATCCTCGACAAAAAATTAGTTCCTAAGACTTGATGACTTTCCTTGAGCAACAATGGACCTACAGTCATATGTGTCACTTTACTTCTCTGACATTTTGAGGAGATTATAGTTGAATTTCCGAATGGTTTAAGTACTAGAACTCACAATAATTATTTAGAAAATATCCTCAAAAATTATTTTGTTTTCTATGAACCCGGCAAGAGCAAACTTCCCCACTTTAATGATAATATCTGTCATAGATATTCGAGACTGGTGCTACTGTGGGCCTCGTGAAATCCCATTTGAATACCTGAATTGCTCTCAAAAAATCTCTGAAATCAACTGAATTGACTGACAAAATAAGTTAACAATTTTGCACATCTTGATCATGCTTAGCTAGAGATCCTTTCAGTATCAACTCAGGTATCTATAAGCTTCGTCTCTTTCAAGTAATCGTGTAATTATGGCCAGCACTTTCATGCTTGGGGCCCTTCGACCATCAAGTGACATCACATAGAAAATGTAGATAATTCGGATTCCTGTCATAACTGAATTGAACAGTTTCGCTGGTTTTACTTCCGATCGTTATAATAATAAATTGCAAGCCTCAAGTGAAGTAGAGCTAATTATTTTCAGTCTTGTAATAATCCTCTTTGAGATTAATTAGCCAGAAAAATTAGTTAAAAAATTATCCCAAAATATGTGAGAAATCTGCGAAATTACCCATTTAGCAAGAATTCGACAAAACGGAATAAGACCCAGGAAACCGATATCCCAACAAACAGAAAGGAGCATTACAAGTTGCATGAGAGAGAACATGCAACGACTCATGGCGGAATAACACGCACCAAGTTTGGAATACTATTGCGCACAAGCCATATCGCGGATCACCCTCATATATGTACTCCTCTCTATTGTTTAAACTCTATTGCTACTAAGGCAACGGCTCATGGGCTAAATTTTAGATTGATTTTGCATCATGCCACCAGTGAAATTCATGCACATTGTTTGGCATCTGTATGGTTCAAATCTAGAATTATTGTACCCTTAATCTATAGTTGATCACCTTACCGAAGTATTGTTTCAGGTTAACGCCTTGTGGTATTTCTTTTCTTTAGTCTGATGTCGAGCTGACAGGTATAGTTCGGTCGTGGATGCTAGCTGGATGTCTACTTTTTGACCGCCTGTGTATTTCCGGAGACCAGCCAGGACCGTACGAATATTTTTTATTAAATTGGCGGCTTTGCGTCGCAGGAAATTTTCTCTCAATACTTGCAACAAGGATATATCGGTCCTCGCCTCTAGTGGCTGATATAAAATCATGAAACCGCCGTTTGAACGTTCTTTGAATTCAGAGGTAGCATGTTAATAGCTCCAATGAAGTTTGCATCGAAGAGAAAAATTCGAACAATCATATGTTCTTGTTCAACTTTATTGTTAATGACAATACTATGTCTTAGGTATTCTACCTCAATATACAAAGCAGCGCCAGATATAGGCGATCATCCTATCCACCATTTTTCCGCAAATATGCTCTTATGGTTACACCTGGATGCTCCGATTCTTTTCAACTGGCAAGATGCTTTAAAGCTATATCCTAGGGCCATCGAGAAAAGAGAAGCCAATTTCCTTGGTCTGACTTGTGGAGAAATTGCACAAAATCTAGGGAAACCGGATGACATGCCGTTCGAATGTGAACAAGACAAAGATTTATCCATTTCGATACAGGGAAACTTGCCGCTTGAAATGCCAATGAAAACCCGTAAGCAATTCAGAGATTTGTATTTGGCGAATGTCATGCCTAACCCTGAGCGGGGGCTCTATTTGTTCAAAGAGGGCGAATCCCTCGAAATCAAGTTAAATGAAACTGATTCAAAAGTTCAACTTCAGCAAGTTTCCGTAGACCATTCGATTAATGTTTTGATGAAGTCTGTTAATTTCGAGAACAAGGTTAAGCTGTTGGGCCCCACTTACATCAGAGACGACAGATTCCTGACAGCTTCCCTTGAGGCCCCAACCTTCGACGAATACCAGTACTTTGGTGAGGCAAAAGTTAAAAACTATCCCGTGGCCAGCAAATTAGATTGGAGATTCTTTGATGCCAAAACTTTGAAGGACGAAGCGTGGAAAAATTTCAAAATGCACCAACTCATGAGAGCTTGGTCTCATTTTGCAGAAAAACTTGAAGTCAACTGGTGGTTGTCACGTTCTTCACTACATGGGTGGTACTGGAATGGTTTACATAATCCTTTCGATTATGAATCGGCTGTGCAACTCCCCATCAACGAAATCACTGATAAACTTCTCAACTATAACTACACCCTTGTTTTTGACTATTCTGATAGTGATAAAGGCGTTTACGGGTCTTACTTTCTTGATGTTAACCCGTTCTTTACCAAAATCAGTGGTCACAATGATGGGAAGAAGTGTGACAATACCATTGATGCCAAGTTTATAGACATCGAATCTGGGTTATCCATTGATATATACTCATTGCGGCTCTTTGATGTCAATGCGAAAGAGGGAGAAATTTTGGAGGAAGAGTTGGGTCTGAAGATAACACAGAGAATGTTGAAAAACTCCAAAATATTTTACGATAAAGAGCATAATTTATATAGGGATTCACATGTCCTTCCAGCTCTTCCCACGGTATTCGAGAACGAGATTGCTTATGTTCCCAAAAACTACAGAGAGGCCATTGACCGGTCGACGCCAGCTGGGCTTACTCAAACAACAAATCAAGGTTACAAATTCAGAAATTATTTGAGACTCTGGATACCCTTGACCAAATGCAACTTGAAGCTGGCTTTTCTTCCACTGTCTGCCAAAGATGATAGTCTTTGTTTGAAGCAAGTGGGTGATGTAAAAGCGTACTATAACAAATTTCTGGATGCTTTAAGTCGACATTATAACTCCTATACTCAACTAGAAAACAGGTCTTACCAACTACATAGCCCTTCTAATGAAAGGTATTTAGTTATATAACTTATAAACGACATAATGATTGGATATTTTGCAGCTAGTTTTCCTGACTCGGTCTACTCGGATTTTGACTCTGGTGGGACGAGTCAGTTCCAGTGCCTCTTTTTTTTTCCTCACGTTAAAGTCAGATGTTAATATCAGAAATTTGCTACTTATTCTTCTTCAATCAACTCAAGATGCTTTCATTTATTAGACCAATTGCCAGAAGTTCTGCTTTTAGAATTGCCCCTAGCACAATCAGATGTGCACCATCATTGTTGAGATTCAACTCCACCAATTTCAAAATTAGCAAGGATTCTCACGTTTACAAATATCTCAACGAGGGTCCTAAATACATTAAGTTTACCTCTGAACATGAATGGTTGGCCGTCCATGAAGATGACACCGCCTTTGTTGGTATCACCACCTATGCCTCTGAAGCATTAGGGGATGCCACTTTTGTTGAAGTCCCGGAATTAGGTACTACCGTGGACGTGTCTGAGTCTATTGGCTCCGTCGAATCTGTCAAGTCTGCTTCTGAAATCTACAGTCCTGTCAAGGGTGAAATTATTGGTGTTAATGAACTCTTGGAAGGTCAACCACAATTAATCAACCAAGACCCAATGGGAGGTGGTTGGATTGCTCACATCAAATTGTTCGAACCAGAAGCAGTTGAAAACAGTGAAGAATTACTTGATGTGGAGACCTACGAAAGTTCCTTAGAAGAACATTAAATATTTATTCGGTCGCTGTTACTAGTTAAATGTATATTAAATTTTGAATCGAGCGTAAAATCAGACCAATTGAGACTGACATTTGGTTGAAAATGCGGGATCATAAGCCACCATCACAAGGTTAGAAGAAACAAATATTAGAATAGAATAGAAGCATAGGCATGATACAAGTTGAAAGCATAGTAAGGAAAGGATAAATCCATTAAATTATCAATCATTTATTCAACGTTACACATCATAGGACATAATTTAAGAGAAATGAACCGCAATTGGCACAATAATCACAATAAGAATGATTATCACACCGAGAATAAGGCACATTCTCATTTTCATGTCTTTCCACCACATATCTTTTCTGACCCTGTTTGCGCCTCTTCTGAACCCTTGTGCGCTGATAGCTAAGTTATCAGTTTTATTTTCGATGGAATCTAATCTCTCACCTCTTTCTGCAACCTTGTTAATGTTGTCTCTCATGATACCAACGGTGTCATCGATTTGCTAAGTTGTTAGTAACAAGTTTATCATGATTATAATTGGATCATCTACTTACTGCTTGGATGGCGGCAGTCCTGGAATTGGACTGATCACCAGTAGTTTGGTTTGGAATGTATGGATCGTAAGGAACAGAGCTGGACATATCGATATTTCAACTGTACTTGATCAAGTTAGATGTATTGATTCGTATACCTAAATGAATGGTTAACCAATATGGGATCCAAATTTAATTTAGAAATGTCTAGATACCTTGATTGGTGAGGGGACGACCAAAAGAGGTCATACTGCACACAGCCTGGTTTTCATCAAAAATAAGCACAAAATCATTTTTTGCTATGGTGTCCTTTTATTTTTAATTTTGTTAGTGATTGTTTCCGTGGTGGACTTTTGCTCATATATTTAATTACTTGTCGTTTTCTTACTTCTTCTTTTTCTTTCTCGTGATTCTTGTTTCTCTTTAAGATCTTTATATTACATAAATCATAGTTCAAAATGGACGGTGGTATGTACTCATGGATTGATTGATAGCTCAATTGGTGATTGATTAGCTAATTGGTGTCGGACACCTATTGGGTATCGATTTATCGATTTGTTGTCGATCTTGTTTCAGTTTTTCAGTTTTCATCAATTTACCGATTTCCTCAAAATGTTAAAGATCTCCTTCGTTGGCAGAGTGTGTTTCTCCTTACAAGCATCTGATCTTGATTAATGGTCCAATTTCTTAAGGTCATGAAATTGATTGGCCGACTATTCGTGCCGAACTCTTTCTGGATCCTTATATCGTATTATCTTCGAATCGATACCACATCAATCTCAACTCGCTTCTACTCTTACTTGTTTAGATCTACCTTGTTGAGCGGTGATATCTCCCATATTATTACAACTTCGACTCAAATGACGAGTTTTTCACATTTTTCATGATAGTCCGGTGTAATGTTCGTTGAGACCTCCATTCGCCTCTTTTTTTTGCTGGTTATCTCACTCCTTTTTTAAGTGCGGTAAATTCATTTTTTCCGTTTTGGATCAAATTTCGAGTCTCGTCTATGAGCGTGCACAAAAACAAGTTTGTTGAGAAGAAGATTTTAGGAATTCGGAAGTGGAAATCAATTGTAATATCTTGAAACCAATTAGTCGATTATGCATTACTAACACATTTATAGAAGAAGTTGCTGCTTTAGTTATCGATAACGGTTCTGGTATGTGTAAAGCCGGTTTCGCCGGTGATGACGCTCCTCGTGCCGTTTTCCCATCCATCGTCGGTAGACCAAGACATCAAGGTATCATGGTCGGTATGGGTCAAAAAGACTCTTACGTCGGTGATGAAGCTCAATCCAAGAGAGGTATCTTGACTTTAAGATACCCAATTGAACACGGTATCGTTACCAACTGGGACGATATGGAAAAAATCTGGCATCACACTTTCTACAACGAATTGAGAGTTGCTCCAGAAGAACACCCAGTTTTGTTGACCGAAGCTCCAATGAACCCTAAGTCTAACAGAGAAAAGATGACTCAAATCATGTTCGAAACTTTCAACGTCCCAGCCTTTTACGTTTCTATCCAAGCTGTTCTTTCCTTGTACTCCTCCGGTAGAACCACTGGTATCGTTTTGGATTCTGGTGATGGTGTTACCCACGTTGTTCCAATTTACGCTGGTTTCTCCTTGCCTCACGGTATCTTGAGATTGGACTTGGCTGGTAGAGACTTGACTGACTACTTAATGAAGATCTTGTCCGAACGTGGTTACACTTTCTCCACTACCGCTGAAAGAGAAATTGTTCGTGACATCAAAGAAAAATTGTGTTACGTTGCTTTGGACTTCGAACAAGAAATGCAAACCTCTTCTCAATCTTCTGCCATCGAAAAATCTTACGAATTACCAGATGGACAAGTCATTACCATCGGTAACGAAAGATTCAGAGCTGCTGAAGCTTTGTTCAGACCATCTGACTTGGGTTTGGAAGCTCACGGTATCGACCAAACTACCTACAACTCTATCATCAAGTGTGACGTTGATGTTCGTAAGGAATTGTACGGTAACATCGTTATGTCTGGTGGTACTACTATGTTCCCAGGTATTGCTGAACGTATGCAAAAGGAAATCACCGCTTTGGCTCCATCTTCTATGAAGGTTAAGATCATTGCTCCACCAGAAAGAAAATACTCTGTCTGGATCGGTGGTTCTATCTTGGCTTCTTTGTCCACTTTCCAACAAATGTGGATCTCGAAACAAGAATACGACGAATCTGGACCATCTATCGTTCACTCCAAATGTTTCTAAGTTCATGAAATATTGGTATTTCATGTATTCTTGTATCTCTTACAATATAAATATACTTTTTTGATTAAAAAAAATTTATATTTTTTTCTTTTTGATCTTTGTCTTAAAAATACAGTATAATTTGTACTTTCCTTCTACATGTGGAAGAAATATATAAATGATAATTAAATAACATATGAATATTTATTTAAGCTCTAAGAAAGGTGTATCTCCTTTCAATCTGCCAATCACACACTGCTTAGCGTATCTGGGAATGACGCTATCTTCGTGCAACATATCGAAACTCTCTGTAGCATCTTTGCCTGCAAAGTTAAGGATTGAGTCTTCTCCTCCAGGATGATCCTTCAAAAATGGGGTCAAGTCCAAAACAACGTTTTTGACAATCACCCAGCAGTCATTGGCCTTATTGTGTTCTGCTACTTCTTCAGCTGTGAATTCTTTACTGGGGATTTCGAAAGCTTTGAAGTTTGAGCCTGAATCGGCCTTTTTGGCCGAAGCTGACGAATTATTATCGTTGGCAGGTGGCGCCGGTGGCGCTGGTGGTGCTGGTGGTGTAGGTGGTGCACCGCTATTACCACCGTTATTGTTACCGCCCTCACTTCCTGTACTTCCTCCACCCGACCAATCAATGGTAAGTTTTTGAGGATTTTCAGGGTCAATGTGGAAGCTTATCTGCTTCAAACGATTGACAGCACCTGCTTGTTCTGGCTGTCCTTGGGGTACTTGATCGACCTTGGCAGTAGTTAGCTTTTGCAAGAAATAACTGGTGGCACCGTCAGCAGCAACACGTCCATACACAACACAAGCTAACAAGGAAGAGCCACCGAGTCTGTTGTGACCATGGACACCTCCAGCAACTTCACCGCACGCGAAAAGCCCTTCAAACGGTCTGGAAGAATCACCTTCTTCGTATAAGACTTCAGCTTTGTCGTTGATCTTGATGCCACCCATGGTGAAATGCAAGACTCTAGTAATGTAAGATACATGGTAGTTATCGCTGCCATTGATTTCGAAGGGTGTAGTGGGGAAGAACTTTTTATCGAAAGGGTCCTTTATATCACCCTTTGCAGCTTTATTATAAGTTTCAAAAGTCTCCCTCAACTTATCTAAGGAGATGTCCATCTTTTTGGCTAGCTCATCACCAGTGACAGTTTCCATCAAATTTCTCTGTTTGTAGTGCTTGATATGGAACTCCAACTTGGAGTCACTTTGGGAGTTCAACACCAATCTGAGTGGACCATTACCCATTTTGATCTGCTTCTCCATTTCACCACTAACATAATCTCTAGTACCCAATTCATCGGCAAAACGTTCACCGTGTCTGTTGAGGATGACGCCGCCCTCTCCACGAAGAGCTTCAGCACCAAGGAAGAGAAATCTTGGCTGCTTCTTGCCTTCGATCACGTCGGTATCACTCAAGTCGATCAAACCAGTTGGGTGGACTTGGACCTTATCCATGTCAATACCAATCCCCCTGTTCTTCATGATGATCTTTTGGCCATCTCCAGTAGCATGGTTACCGTTGGTGGAAGGCAAGTCAATAATGTCAGGTCTGTATTTCCTCAACAACGAGTTTTTGGTGAAGTCTGCAGCATAACCACCTGTGGCCATAATGACGGGACCTTTAACCTCACCTTTGGTTTTATCCTTCAAATTCTTGAACCGAACACCTTCGACTTTGAAATCACTTCTCAACAAGTCAATAACTTGAGTGTTTTTCAAAATCACTACTCTATCGGGCTCTGCCTCGGCCAAATTCTCCAACGTCTCCAACAACTTGTAAGTGATTGCCATTCCGGGAAACTTAGCATCCTTTCCCCTGTGGGTTCTAGGCTGTGAATGCCCTCCTAATCTTGAAACTACAGTGAGATCGAGTCCAAAGACTTCCTGAAGCCAATGCACAGCGTCTGCACTGTTGTAAGTGAGCACCTTGATCAATTCTGGATTGGCCCTATCCTTAGCGGTGGCCAAAGTATCCTGATAGAATTGTTCCACCGAATCCTTAATGGAAAGGTTGACCTGAGTTCTGGTGAGGGCACCGTTGATACCTGAAGTGGCCTTGCCACTGTTACCACTAAGAAAGCCTTGTTTATCAAGCAAGACGATGTTGGCGCCTCGGAGGTACGCTTGATGGGCTGCTGAGAGCCCTGCGAGTCCTCCTCCAACAACTATGATGGGATTTTGGGGGAATTCCATCTCAGCGCAACTATTAATTGAGTAAAGATTTATAAGGCTAGATAGAAATTATCGTCTGGGTTATAAGTTTGATCGGAATAAATAAGTTGTAAATTTCTATACTTTTAGTTTACACATGCTATATATTGCTTATATACGCACAAATATCATTGGGCGATAACTAAGCGCGAAACCTAAAAATTGTGGGGGGAGTGATCGGAGTTTGCAACCGGAAGTCCAACACATTTATCCGGATACAATACGTTTGTTCAAAGATGGGGTTAGTAGTCCTCCACATGGGAGATGTACTGGAATGCAAACGAGATGTCATTGAATTCGGACTCTCTCCGCAAAAGCATATCTTCGTTTTGTGCTAATGATTGGTGATCCAAGTGGTTCCAAGTTGTGGCATCACCATATAGCATAGCGGGGGCTTTTGCAATTTGACCTGAACCGAGTACACAACGCTTACAGTGATAAGTGTCGTGTGTGTCACATTGGCTGTCTGGTTGGTACTGGAATAACATCTTCAAGCTGTCCCCACTGAAGATTCTCTCCACGTCTTCTTTCTCGTCAACAACGCAACTGGAAAGTGACATTTTCATTGATTGACGTTGGAAAATCTTCTCCTCGATTGTACCCGTGGATATGAATCGATAGATGAAGCAGTCCTTCTTTTGTCCATCACGCCATACACGGGCCAATGCTTGCTGGTCGGCCGCTGGATTCCAGTCTGGATCGATAAGAATGAGACGGTTGGCTCCAATCAAGTTGATACCACACCCACCAGCTTTGGATGAGAGCAAGAAAATGAACTCACCTCCTGTTGGATCATTGAACCGGTCAACTAATTTCTGACGCTTATTGATGTTCATCGTACCATCAAGACGAAGACATCCATAGCGTTTATTACGACACATCTTCTCAATCAAGTCAAGAGTTTTGGTGTAGTTGGAAATAAGAACGATTTTGTCGTCGGTCTCGGTTCTGATTTGATACAAAAATCGTTCCAACACACTAAATTTACCACTGAACCAGCTTTGAACCTCCTTATTGCGTCCACTTCCCTCGTTGGCCGAGACGTAATCTTCCGGCAAAAGTTTTTCGGATCCATCCAAATCATCGGGGAGATTAAGTAAATCTGGGTGGTTACATAATTTCTTTAACATGTCAATAGCTTTCAAAGGCTGTGAGCCGACACCCTTCAAAAGCTTCTTAATTTCAGGTGAGGTAATAAAATGTTCGTAGAGCTTTTTCTGCATTGGTGAGAGATCAACAAATACAACATACTCATACTTGATAGGTAGGTATTTGGACAAGATATCGTTGGTTCTACGAATGATGAATTTGGATACCAATTGTGACAATTCGGTTAATTTTGCATCACCCACCTCCTTTTCTTTGTCTGATGCGTCTGCATCTCTACCTCGTAGAATAGAGTTTTCGAAGTTCTTACGGAAATCGTTTCTGGTGCCAAGGTAGCCAGGGTTAGCAAAATTAAGAAGGGAAAAGTATTCTGATAAATCGTTTTGAATCGGGGTACCAGACAATATGACTCTCCTATCGCATCTCAAGGAATTCAAAGCCGTAAACGTTAAAGAATCACCATTTTTCAATCTGTGGCCCTCATCCGCTAGCATTAGACCCACTTCAGTGCCTGCCAAACGGTCGACATTTCTCCTTAAAGTTTCATAAGATATAATCAAGACGGGTCGCACAATGTTTCGCCCGGTGGCCACCGACCACTGTTGTAAAGCGGGACCTAAGTCTGAACTTTTCGTACTCTTTCCGTCCACAGCTAAAGGAGTCAAAACGCCTTCACCGAGCCATTTGACAATTTCATTAGCCCAATTTCTGACCAACGACGAAGGGCACACGATTATGCATTTCTCTATGGTTTTTCTTCCCCTTGGACTTTGCTTCAAGAGCGTCCACATCAAGGCTAGGCATTGGAGCGTTTTACCTAGCCCCATTTCGTCGGCCATTATACAGCCCTTGGCCCTCGGGTCGAGTAAACCAGCCGTGCATCGGTATAAGAACTTCACACCGGCGACTTGATGCGGTCTTAGGATTTTTGCAAGTCTTGGATCGATAACCACGGGGACGTCGGGGAACTTATTCGCCATCTCTTCTGGGTTCTTGCATATGCCTAGCATTTCAGCCAATGATCTGTGTACTTTCCGTTTTTTGGGTTGGGGTTCTTCTGTTTCATTTTCATCGTTATTTTCATTGTCATTTTCTGGCTTTGGTGATTCTTCTTTCACTTCGTCTTCAATCTTGGGGATCTTGTCGACGGTAGGGTCGTATAGCACGATGGCAAACTCACTTGTCGGATCGTGGAGAGCCCTTGGCGGAAGGAACACCCTTCTCTTGGTCCCAAGAGGAGGGGGTGGTCCCCTGTTGACGAATTCATCCTTCCTGTTATTGGTCTTCAGGAAGGGAACACTGAATGACTTTCTGAGTTTAGTGTCCTGATCATCTTTCAAGAGGGCCCTGGGAAGCAAAGCGCCCCTTCTTTTGTGGGGCTCGTCGTCCTTGTCATCAGTGGAGAACACGCCATCTTCAGACGCGTAGTTCACGATTTTTCTTGCCGCCCTGGCGGGCCGATTTGTTTCATTAGAGCGGTTGGCAAATGGCACACGGAACGGTTTGGTCAAACGGACGGCACCGTCAGTTACCGGCGGAGGCCTCTTACTTTTGGGCACGCCTGCACCCGAACCCAACGGTGTGGTGAACTCTTTGAGAGGTTTTCTGGCCATTTTGATAAAGAATGCAGATGTAGTCAGTGGCGCGTTTAAACATAAACAAGCGTATTTTTTAGACAAGAGTTGAGTTTTCTGAGAAGCAAATTCTCAAAAAAGCTAATCAGTGCAAATATCGTTAATTTCAAGTTGGCTCTTTTTCTCTTTGACTTAGCTATTTGGGGCTGGGCTTATAAGCGCTGCCCGTGTAACGTTTTTCACCTTATTGTGTCTAAGTCATACAGATCGAGGAACATTTTACTTCCTCACACGCACTTGTATCCCTGGTTCTGTCTGTAGTTCGTAGCTTGGACCCTTCAATCCGCTCCATGGATTCAATCCTGTAAATGGTTGTAGTGATTTAAATATCACCAGTATTTCTCGTGGTTGATGTCGTCTAGTTTTTCCATGTCTGTGTTTGCAGCAATAGCTTTTTGCTTGATGGAATCAATGCGAATTTTTATGCTATTTTATACTAGACTGATTGCTGATTTCGCATCTTCTCCCTACGCCATGGAAGAAATATTAGCCAAGGCTAGCAGCCAAGCCGTGACCTTCGCCATTCGCTCGGGAATCTCGCTCGCTTCGGGCTACGCCATCAAGACTGTGACCAAATTGCTCGACAAGATTCCTGAAAATGATAAAAAACATTTAGTGGTGGGGCGTAACAAGATCCAAACCAAAATCGACATCCTTTCAGTGTCGATAGATTTAATCAAATTGGCAGCTGCCAGAGGCAACACGTCCTTGGGATCCACTTTGGACCTCATCGATAACTTGACACTGGAATTTGACGCTTTTGACAGTGAGATCAATGATATTCTCACAAACATCTCCAACGCCAATGAGAAGGAGTCCATATTGAGAGTCAAAAAGATGATGACAAACCTACTTGAGGAGATCAATGACGCCATTCCCTTAATCAATCTCTCCATCCTTGTTTGCGGAATCAACTTGAATGGTGCTTTGTCCAGCCAGGTCTCCCCTGGAAGACTTTTGCAAGCTAGTAATTACGTGGTAGCAGCAAATAACTCACCAATCAGCGAAGACGTCCAGGTGGGCCCAACGTTTGATCTTGTACTATATTCGATTTTCTATAATCCCAGTCGCTTAAAGTACGTGACTGGTCTGGACGAATCTGATGACCTACTCAGTATATCTTGGAAAGAAGACTTTGCTAGGTGTCTGGGACGTATAATTAGGGAGGCTGGCACCAAGCACAAATACCTGCTTAAGATAATTGAGGATTTCAACGACGGAAGATACCACGAGGATGACGTGACTCATGGTGTGAGAACCTACGGTTTGAGCTCCGTGAAAAGACTCTTCTTCACCGCAAGCGGAAAACTTCTAAGACTAGATAGTAGGAGTGCCCCGGTGATGATTCTCAAAGTTGGCAACTCTGATAAAGAAGACTGGATCGCTCTTGGTGAAGTGGGTGCCAATGAATTTGACTCGGAGGATGAGGATGAAGATGAAAAAGAAGAAACCAAAGAACCTGAACTCGAAGAAATAAAAAATACTTCGTTGTCGCTTTTGGAATATCTAATAAGATTGTCTTCGCTACAGGAAAACGACAAGACATCGATCTTGGAAGTTCATGATGAAAGACTAGCTTTGTATTTGAAAGACGAAATCTCTGATACTACGAAGCAGAGTATTTTACCGAAAACCAAAGATCAAAAACAAGCTCAGTACTTAAAGAACCAAAAGACTAACGACGCCCTTGCATTGGATTCCAATATCAACAGATTGGAAAAATTAGATATACAGAAATAGTTTGACTATTATGACATAATAAATAATTAATTCAAACTAAATAAGCGTTAAGGGGGAAGAAACCAAACAGCTGAGATCGATTCGATTAGCTGTTTATTAACATAGTCAAATTTTGATGCCTCCTTCCCTCAATATGATACATGGCAGTCCAAACTACTCAGTTATTCCCTTCCTTGTATTGTGGTGGAATGAATTCATTGAACATCGGCGAAGGAACGTCGAAAGAAGCTTGATTGTAATAATTGTTACCTTGCGCGTGTGCTTGCGGTTCACTCTTAATGTCCAAAACAGGCTCATTCATTTGTGCTTTCACTTGCATGCTGATGGCAGTATCGGACGGTTGTTTCTTAGTGAACTGTTGCTTATTTTGAGGAGTCCTCTGGTATCCACTCTGCAGTGGTTGTCTCGAAGGTTGAGCAGACAGTTGAGGGGTTACAGATACTGGAGAATCAATGTAAGCACCGTTCGACCTTATTTGATTCATGAAGTCTTCATATGAGTCTAATTTCACTTCATATGAGCCGAGGTTCAATTGCTGCCCTTGACCTTTTGACGGATCTTCCAATTCATCGGTCTCTGTAGGCATGGAAAGTTGCAATTCATCACTTTCCTCTGCAAGATCAAAAGGAGGGAAAGCAGCCAGATTGGATTGTGTAGGAAGATTGAAAGAATTGTTAAATATTGATCCACTGTCAAAAGTAGTTGACTTATTCGAGGAGTTAGAAGTGATGGATAACACACTTTCTGGCCTCTTGGGTCGAGCTTGGCTATGTTGAGGATATGCATGGTGACCTGTCAGATGATGAGAAAAGTTTGCAGAAGCATTTTGGGGTTTCACCGGCTTCGGCTGTTGAGTCGTCCCGTTATTCGGAGAAGTTGGAATCGACAGCATGGGAAGCTCTTTGTTGTAGTCGAAACTGGTTGTACCGACCAAAGGAAAGAGAGGAAACATATTCTCCACCATGTCAACTTCCTCAGAGTCAGATGCATTCAATTTGAAGTCTATTTCATTGTTGGTGGTTGGAATCTTTCTATAAGTATCGTTATTTTCGTTAGCTTTATCGTTATCGTAAGGGACATTGTTTGAGTTACTTGAACTTGGAGAAAATGAATCTTTTTGATCTCCATTGATATTTCCATTACTGGCTGATCCTGAGGCTGACATTTTAGCATTGCTCAAGTTTATATTGGAATTCGAACTGTCATTATTTGAGGAAAACAAATCAAATAAACCGTGGTTGGTTTCGAAAGGTAGCAAGACATCTTCGACGACGTAACTCGCGGTCAGATTACTGAAAGCAGTGTCTTTTGTGTTAGCAGTCACAATAGTACCACCATTTTCACCAGCCAAGTTGATACTGGCACTGGAGGCATTACTCAAAGAGTTCATAGATGTTGTTGAAGTGGTGCCCACTTTTGACATCCTCTTTTTGGAAATATCAGCGGCAATCTTTTTCGAATTAGTTGACGAACAAGTGCAGTGTGAGTTCTTATGACAAAGACAAGAGGCTAAATGGGTACCTGGGGATTTGCCTTTCTTACCACACGAGCACAGAACATGACTGTGTTTATTTTTACGCTGTTCACGGCAATGTTGGCACTGGGAGGCAGGACGACCTTTTGGTTTGATCATTGTAAGGGGTTGATCAGTGTGAGTACAAGTGGTAACTCTATGACCTCTAATACACCTGTCACAGGCATACTTGATACCGTTGATAAGAACCATTCCGAGTTAAGTTCTTTGTGAAATATTGGGGCCAGATATGCTGGAGATGCCCGACAACGATGACTCGATATATCAGACGAAGGCCGTAGCGCAGAAGAAATTTTGAAGCTAATCTGCCTGATATCAAGAGTCAGCAAAGAGGTAATTGAATTAAAAAAACACCACAAAGCTTATAATACCCAATGCTTAGATGCTGAACCAACTTTCAAGTAAGACTTTAGCCTTAAACTTTACTTGAACAACTTCCGGTTTTGGTTTGGACCACCCGCTTGAACCTGACCACCGGGCTTATATGACACCTCTCAAAGAGATGAAATTGATGACTCTCGAAAGGAAAATCTCCTAAAGGATTAACTTATTCAGATTTCTGAATGTTGAAGATGATTACTAATTTTAATCAATAAGAATAAAAAGTTATAGCTACCAATTTGCATGCTCGGTGCCAAATAATTTGTTTAAAGGAAAAAAAGATTTTTTTTTGTATAATCGCACGAATATTTTTTCCTCCTCGGAAATTCAATGCCTAGGCCTTTCGTAACTCTAAACTATATATAGTTGGGAGCTATCACCTGACCGGGGAATATATGACTGAGACAATTATTCAATTCTAGTGGGCGAGAAGCCAACGAAGAAAATTTCAATTGTAAAAAAACAGTTTTCGGCCCAGCTTCTCCTTTGTGAAAATTTCCGGAGGGCTGACTTTTGACATATCCGGCACTTCAAAAATTTATTGTGTCGGAGTTTGTCATACCAGCCGTGGTCTAATTTTTTTTTGATTCTGTAAGCTCGTATACAACCCCTACGCCCATGTTTACATATGCGATACCTGAATCTATCTTTTGGTTCCCAAAGCTGAGTCTTTGCTCCACAATAAGGTGGTCTGGAGCATAAATCAATAAGTGCTGACAATTACGTAACTATAGTGTGGTGTACGGATATCAACTATAAATTTTCCCTCCGCCGCTTAGGTAATCCGGCTAAAAAGTGGCGGCAAAGATAAAGATTCTGGGGTATGAGGGGATGTGGAGTTTAGCGCTTGACTATTTATATGAGCCAACTGCCAGTTCATTTCATTTAGTGTTATTGGCAAGATGCTTTTGAGAGAGGAAATAGCCAAACATAACACTAAGAAAGATTGCTGGGTTATCATACATGGCAAGGCCTACGATGTAACAGATTTCGTAGACCAACATCCAGGTGGTGCCGGTATCATATTAAAGTACGCCGGAAAAGACGCTACCAAAGCATTCGATCCTATCCATCCTCCAGATACTTTGGACAAGTACTTGGGTGGGAGCTGTCATTTAGGAGAAGTCGAGCCAAAGAAAAAGACACCAAAAGCTGTTAAAGCTGCTGAACCTGCTAAGCCTGCCGATAAGGAAAAGACAAATGAAGCTACTACTAGTTTCAAGAGCGACGATACGCCTTCAATCGATGCCAATGACTCTGGAGACGGCGATATCGTGGATGAGTTCGATGTGGAATACGATACTCACGACAACAAGCTTCCCATCCCTACTCCTGCCCCCACCAACGGGGAAATGGTGGTTAAATTGGAAGAGGATGACGAGTACGACGACGATGAGGATGATCCACCTACTGAGGAGGAATTGGCACGGCGCAAGCGTGTCAAAGACAAGCCTGATCTTGGTCAAATGTATAATTTGAATGATTTTGAATTCGTTGCTCGTCATACCATGGACAAAATCGCATGGGCTTATTACTCCTCTGGATGTGATGACGAGATCACTTTGCGTGAAAACCACTTGGCATATCATCGCATCTACTTTAGACCTCGAGTGTTGGTGGATGTCACCAACATTGACTTGTCAACGACTATGCTTGGAACCAAGTGCTCAGCTCCTTTCTATGTTACGGCAACTGCTTTGGGCAAGTTGGGCCACCCAGAGGGTGAAACTGTTTTGACTAAAGCCTCTGCTAGGCAGGACATCATTCAAATGATTCCCACTTTGGCGCTGTGTTCATTTGACGAAATCGTGGACGCTGCTATTGATAAACAAACCCAATGGCTTCAACTCTATGTCAACTCGGATTATAGTATCACCGAAAAGATTGTACGTCACGCTGAAGAGCGTGGTATCAAAGGTTTATTTATTACAGTGGATGCTCCTCAATTAGGACACAGAGAAAAGGACATGAGGCTGAAAAATATCGAAGATTTAAGTCATGTTCAAGGTGAGGGTGATGAGGCAGATAGAAGTCAAGGCGCTGCCAGAGCAATCTCTTCGTTCATCGATACCTCTCTTTCATGGAAGAGTATCGCGTGGTTCCGTAAAATTACTAAGATGCCTATCTTGTTGAAAGGTATCCAAACTGTGGAGGATGCATTGCTCCTGGTTGAACACGGCGTTGATGGGATTGTCTTGTCGAATCATGGAGGTCGACAATTAGAATTCTCTCCTCCTCCGATCGAAGTTTTGGCAGAACTTATGCCCGAACTCAGAAAGCGTGGATGGGAGAACAAATTAGAGGTATATGTTGATGGGGGTGTTCGTCGTGCTCTGGACGTTTTAAAGGCTATCTGCCTTGGTGCAAAAGGAGTTGGAATTGGTCGACCATTCTTATATGCCATGTCAACTTATGGACAGGATGGTGTATTTAAAGCCATGCAGTTATTGAAAGACGAAATGATTATGAACATGAGACTCTTGGGAGCTACATCAATCGATCAACTCAACGAGTCTTATGTCGATTTAAGAAGTCGTAACCGTTACATCCCTGAAGATCGCTTGTTCGGAAATGTCTACGAGCCTTTGGACGCTCCATCATTCAAGACCACCAAGTTGTGATTTCATCGCAAATTCTGGTGATATTTAAGTTCTCTGGTTAGAATATATATGCTTTATCATTCACGCTGTAGTTATTGTGATTATCGTAAATGCTACATACTGCCCTGTCACATGATCGTTTTTTTACACCAACGATTCATAATGAATTCAACCAAATCATGGTAGATAAAACCTGCGATTGTGCAGATCGACGAAAGCATATCGCCGTTCTAGCCATGTTCTGTCGCCTAATAATCTCTTTGTTTCAGGTCAATTCGAAGCTCGTCACAGAGTCGTAACAGTTTAACTACTGATTATGTAAGCCTCTGGATTTTGGATTATGTAATTTTCCCTAATCCAACAAGCACAAAACGCGCAGTCGTAACTAACAATTCTTGATTCGTCTTTTTGTGCGCTCTGTTGTTTTTTTAACACAACACCAATCTCGACTAGATCAATCATTTAACTAATTATTCTTTTGATCCATTTTCAACGACATCAAAACTATCAATTCATCCCTGAATCAAATTCATCAAGACTTTCTTTTTTTGATTCTACCAAGCTTTTGTTTCCATTTGAATCTGCTAATCTTTTTTTTCAAAGCGGTCAAGGTCAAATCCTTTTTCACTGAATTTGAAAAGATCTTCTGAGTCAATAACTGGAAAGTATTTGAATAGGTCATTGGTGAAGTATGTCTGCTTACGATATAGGGACCCGTTGTTGGTACCCGGATGAAAAACTCGGTTGGATAGGAGCTACAGTTAAATCGAATCAGAACCAGGGAGATAAATATGTCGTTGAGTTCGTTTCAGAAACTGACGACCAAATTACTTTCACTGTCGAAACTGATAATTTGAGTGAAGAAAATACCAAATTACCTCCTTTAAGAAATCCTCCCATTTTGGAAGCAGCTGAAGATTTAACAAGTTTGTCATATTTAAATGAACCGGCTGTCTTACATGCGATCAAACTTCGTTACTCTCAATTGAATATCTATACTTATTCGGGTATAGTGTTGATAGCAACAAACCCTTTTCAAAGGGTGGACCAATTATACTCTCAAGATATTATTCAAGCTTATGCAGGTAAAAGAAGAGGAGAATTGGATCCTCATCTTTTCGCCATCGCTGAGGATGCCTATAGATGTATGAAATTGGATGGTAATAACCAAACCATCGTGGTCAGTGGTGAGTCCGGTGCTGGTAAGACTGTCAGTGCCAAATATATCATGAGATATTTTGCCTCCGTGGAAGAAGATTCAGAATTACAGAATAATATTGGAACAGAACATAAATCTGATATGTCCGATGTGGAGAAACAAATTTTGGCAACCAACCCCATTATGGAAGCTTTCGGTAATGCTAAGACTACGAGAAATGACAACTCCTCTAGATTTGGTAAATACTTGGAAATTTTGTTCGATAAGGATACCTCTATTATTGGTGCAAGAATCAGAACCTATTTATTAGAAAGATCTAGATTGGTTTTTCAGCCTACTAGTGAACGTAATTATCACATATTCTATCAGTTATTGGCTGGTATGAGCGAAGATGATAAATCTGCTTTGGGCTTATCTGATGCTTCTGATTACAAGTACACTAACCAGGGAGGGGTTCCCCAAATTGACGGTGTTGATGATGCTGCTGAATTCAACATCACCAAGGATGCGTTATCCTTAATCGGGATTGATGACTCCAAACAATTGGAAATTTACAAACTCTTGGCCGCTTTGTTACATATTGGTAATATCGAAATCACTGCCACAAGAAATGATGCACATTTGTCATCAGATGAACCAAACTTGGTAAAGGCTTGCGAGTTATTGGGTATTGACGCGCTTAATTTCAGTAAATGGTGTGTGAAAAAACAAATCACCACCAGATCTGAAAAGATTATAAGTAACTTGAACCATAAACAAGCTTTGGTTGCCAGAGATTCTTTTGCAAAATACATTTACTCTTCTTTGTTTGACTGGTTAGTGGACTATATTAATGCTGATTTGTGCCCTCCTGAAGTTGCTTCAAAGATCCAATCTTTCATCGGTGTTTTGGATATTTATGGTTTCGAACACTTTGAGAAAAACTCCTTCGAACAATTCTGTATTAACTATGCTAACGAAAAGTTGCAACAAGAGTTCAACCAGCATGTTTTCAAATTGGAGCAAGAAGAATACGTGAAGGAACAAATTGAATGGTCTTTTATTGACTTCGCTGACAATCAACCATGTATCAATTTGATTGAAAGCAAGCTCGGTATCTTGTCTCTTTTAGATGAAGAGTCCAGGTTACCAGCAGGTAATGATCAATCCTGGATTGAGAAGATGTATCAAACATTGGATAAAGAACCAACCAATAAAGTATTCAAGAAACCAAGATTTGGCCAAACTAAATTCATTGTTAGTCATTACGCTCTTGATGTTTCATACGACATTGAGGGTTTCATTGAAAAAAACAGAGATACCGTTGGTGAAGGCCATTTGGAAGTGATGAAAAACTCTGAAAACCAATTGTTACAAGATGTCTTGTCCATCATCGACAAAAATGCGGCTGCCTTGGAGGCTTCAAAACCACCAGCTGCTAGTGCTGCTCGAAAATCCATTGCCAGTAAAAAGCCAACTTTAGGATCTATGTTCAAAAATTCCTTGATTGAATTGATGAAAACTATCGACTCTACAAATGTGCATTATATCAGATGTATCAAGCCAAATGAACAAAAGAAAGCGTGGGAGTTTGACTCATTGATGGTGTTGTCGCAATTAAGAGCTTGTGGTGTTTTAGAGACAATCAGAATTTCTTGTGCTGGTTTCCCATCTAGATGGTCTTATGTCGAATTTGCCGACAGATACCACATTTTGGTTCACTCTGACTTGTGGATTTCGGTAATGAGCGGCGAAACAACCCAAGAATCCGTGACTGATTTGTGTAATAAGATATTGAGTACCAACATAGAAGACAAGGGTAAGTACCAATTGGGTAATAGCAAAATCTTCTTTAAAGCGGGTATGTTGGCTCAATTTGAGAAGTTGAGATCCGACAAGTTACATAAGTCCGCTGTTATGATCCAAAAGAATATGAAAAAAAGATTCTACCGCAAAAAGTACTTGGAGATTCAATCGTCTCACCGAAGCTTACAATCCTTGGTTCGTGGTTTTATGGTCAGAGATTCAATCAGGAGAGAAATGGAGCATAACGCTGCTGTCAAGATTCAGACCATGGTTAGAGGCTACATGGCCAGAAAGAATTTGAAAGAAACTGTGGATAGCATCATTGTTTTGCAAAAGTCTATCAGAGGATTGCACACCAGAAGAAACCTTATAAAGATGAGAACTGAGGACTCAGCGGTTGTGATTCAAAAATCGATCAAGGGTCTCAAGGCTAGACGTAGCTACCAAAAACAAAGAAAGGGTGTTGTGTTGATACAATCTTTAATCAGAAGAAAATTGGCTGGTTATGAGTTGAAACAATTGAAGGCGGATGCCAAATCCGTTAACCACTTGAAGGAAGTGTCTTACAAATTGGAAAATAAGGTCATTGAATTGACACAATCTTTAACAACCAAAATTCAAGATAACAAGAAGTTAGTGGCCGAAATTTCTAATTTGAAAAACTTGTTGGAACAATCCAGTTCCGCTCGTGAAGCTTTGAAAACAAGAGAAATCGAATTTAGTGAAAAATACGATAACCAGAGTGCTGAACATCAAAAAGAAGTTGATGTTTTGAACAAAGAATTGGAATCTATAAAGGCTGAGTATACTTCCGCTGAACTGAAGATTGAGCAATTGACGAAGGAACAAGCTGAGTTAAGACAAGAGGTTCAACGCAACATAGAAGAATTAAACCAAGCTAAGGGTGCTCTTGTCAAACGCGATACCATCGAGGTCGATTTGAAGTCCCACATTGAACAATTAAAGTCTGAAATTGCCACCTTACAATCACAACAAAAGAGTATGGCAAGCAGTAAGGCAAGAAGTGTCAGTAACAAACGTCATAGCAGCGCTGTTGGTTGGAATTCTCCAACTTCTCTAGAGCAAGCTAACAGACCTGTTTCTGTTATTGCCGTGTCAAATGATGAATTCGCTAATATCGATGATATCAATGATGAATTATTCAGAATGTTGAGAGATTCTAGGCAATTGCATAGAGAAATTGTCGACGGTTTATTGAAAGGCTTGAAGATACCCCCAGCCGGTGTTGCGGCGGAACTTTCCAGGAAGGAAGTTTTATTCCCAGCAAGAATCATAATTATTATCTTGTCTGATATGTGGAGATTGGGATTGACCAAGGAAAGTGAAGAATTTCTTGGAGAAGTATTGGCTGCAATTCAACAAATTGTCTCCACATTAAAAGACGAAGATGTCATTCCAAACGGTACGTTCTGGTTATCTAACACTCATGAATTGTACTCGTTTGTTTCATACGCTCAACAAACAATTATCGCTAACGACACCTTGTCTCATGAAATGAGTGAAGAAGAATTCGAAGAGTACTTAAAATTGGTTGCGGTGGTTAAGGAAGATTTCGAATCTCTCTCTTATAACATATACAATATGTGGATGAAAAAAATGGAAAAAGATTTGGAGAAGAAAGCAGTCTCTGCGGTCGTCTTATCTCAATCCTTGCCTGGTTTCATGGCTCCAGAAAACTCTCCATTTTTGGCCAAAGTGTTCTCCCCTGGTATTCAATACAAAATGGATGATATTTTGACTTTCTTCAATAACGTATACTGGTCGATGAAATCCTATTTCATTGAGCATGAAGTTATGAACGAGGTTATTATTGAATTGTTGAGATTCGTTGATGCCTTATGTTTCAACGACTTGATTATGAGACGTAATTTCTTGTCTTGGAAGAGAGGTTTACAATTGAATTACAACGTGACCAGATTAGAGGAATGGTGTAAAGGGCATGATATTCAAGAGGGCTCTGGATACTTGAGTCATTTATTGCAAGCAGCCAAATTGTTGCAGTTACGTAAGAATACGCCAGATGACATCGATATTATCTACGAAATCTGTTATGCATTGAAACCAATTCAAATCCAAAAATTGATTTCCCAGTATTACGTCGCCGATTACGAAACCCCGATTGCACCAAAAGTCTTGCAAGCTGTTGCTGATAAGGTAAAGGCAAACGAAGGTGCCACCAATGATGATTTGTTCGAAATGGTGTCTACTGATGGTCATTTCAATGACCCTTTCAGAACCATTAGCTTGAGACCATTTGCTAAAGTTGAAGCATATGTTCCTGCTTGGTTGAGTTTGCCAGTCATCAGAAGAATAGTCGAGTTGGTTGCGAAGAATGCATCGGTTCAAGAAGCCAATATTCCAGCTGAAAACCAAGATGGAGATTATAATAGTGTTGCAGTGAACGGTAATGTTGCAACTATAGCTGAAGCTTGAAGACTCAGAAAAATCCATGAGATGCTGAATTCGAAAAAATGAATATAGTGGAATGACGATTACCTAGTTTCCTAACGCTCTTTCATAATTCTTTTGTTTTTGTTTAATATTGTTTATATATAGCCATTTTTAACATATAAATATAAATAATGCTTGATTAACCAGGTCTGAAGCCCATAGTCGTTTAACCAGCTTTGGCCTTCTCGATTTCGGCTGCAGTTTTGGTTTTCATTTGTAAAGCGTGGAGGCCCTTGGTTTTCAATTCTTCATCCAAAACTTGATAAATCAATCTGTGCCTCGAAGGCATGTTAAGTCCAGTAAATTCGTCACTCACAATTTCAAGTCTGAAATGTGACTCTGCTACATTAGTAGCACCTCTCATACCGGCATGGTGGCTGTGCTTGTGGGAATCGTTAGCAATTTTCAAGTAAGAAGGCCGAAGCTTTGAGGTTAATTTCTCTATTATTATTCCTTCTAAAGGGCCGTTCACTTTAGAAGTGATTATTTCTGGTACCTCAGTAGACATCTTTCTGATAGTAACTAATGAGTGACGCCCAAGAGCACGTATCATTTAGCTTTTGCTGGGTTTTTAAACTTTTACTTTCGATTTTTTTCCTCCGATTTTTTCGATTTTTTCAGATAAGAGTGTGAGCTTGATTTTTGTGGATATGGAAAGTAAAGACTAAACCCAAAAGCTACAATTTCTGCACGAAGTATAAATGAAATGATACGTTATATTTAAATTGGGATATTTAAATTGGGTGTAATTCACAAGTAAGGTCTTGGTCAACGCCTTTTCATCTGAACTTGGCCCTTTTCTCTTCTAGCCTCCATTTTTGTTTGTCTTTTACTCTTAGACGAAGTCTGGGTTGAGGACTCTTGAGAAGCAGCCAGGTCTTTGTTACTGCCGAAGAAAGTCTTAGCAATATTGAGAGCCTTGTATCCACAGTATCCGGGAATAATGGTGTACAACCACCAGACATAGTTTGTGCCGAAAATAATCATGAGAACATCAATAATCCAAGTGACATAAATACAATCAAACATATATTCGAAAAGACCTTCACGCTTGATGTCTTCTCCTGATCTTAGGAGCTTCGAGTTTCCTGTAGTGCCATCAACCAGATATGTTGGTCTGCCACTCTGCTCGATGGTATATTGGCAAAAGACTGCTGGAATTGACAAGATTATGTAGGGATATTTGGATGAGGGTCTCTCAAGCACGAATAAAGCCAAAAGTGAAAGAATATTAATAGCAAATGAGATCAAGTGAAGTTCCTTGAGTGTCTTGACGTTCGCCGTGGCTATTTTCTTTGTACTTTGAGAAGCCATTTTCACACTTACCTTTCAATGGGTGGACTATGGTCTTTTATACAGATAGAAGGTAAGATCCAACTACGAAAAAGAACAGATCGTTCCAAATCTCGAGCGTTTTTTTTTTTGCCCAGTGCTGAACGCGGCTGATTGCTAGCAAAACAGAGGTTTTAATTTGCGATGAGTGAACTTGTATTATTAAATAGTTTATACATATACGGGTACAGCAGCAAGATCTTTCTATTGAGTTTTCTTGGTCGATGCAACAGGTATTTTGATAGGACCAAGATATGTGCTCAAAATATTTTTGAAAGCGAGATAGACTCTGCCCAAAGGCAAAGATTGCAATTGAGGGTTATTGGCAATGGTTCCAACCTTGTAGTCCCACTGTTTCACCACGTCTTGTGTGAACTTATTTTCGTTATATCTCAATTTGATGAACACGATAACTGAGACAAAAGCAAAAAGGTCTAACAAAACGTAAAAAGGGTCTCTAAAAATCTTGAAGATAAGAGCCGGTATCTGAAGAATGAACCCGAGGGGCAAAAACAATTCGGAATTTGCAGCAATCAATAGAGCTTGTTGATTGTAATTGCTAGTGAAGAAGTTGATTCTTGAATTGATTTGCTGTTGTGCAGGTAAAGAAAGGGGCAATGAGCTTAGAATATAGTTTTGAAAATAAGTGAGGGAATGGAACAAGGAAAATATCAAGAAAGAGTACAATCCTCCGGCGACTGGACCGATTTTGAAGCTCGTTACGAGAAATATGGTGGCGAGAAGTAAGTACTGGACATTTTCATCTCTTAAAATTTGCACGTTTAGCAACTTGTTAAAAGCGAGTGATTTCTTGAAATGTACTTGTTTAATGACAATGGCATACGTGATGATCACGGATACTAAAGTTAACCGATAGAATGACAATGCCCTCAGGGGACTGAAGAAAGAGAACAAGAAGTTCCACACGAAAAAAATCAAGCTCAGGACGTGACCGATAAACCAATAGAACTGGAGCGATTTGGCTAATGGGATAATTGTTTGAGAGAAAGATCTCTGGCGAATTTGATTTGACATATTCAATATAGAGTGAAAATTCGCCAATGCTGAACTTGATTTCAAATGTTTTTTGGCTTCCCCTATGTCACTAAGCATGGAATTTTCCATATTTCCACTTACGTAAGCACGATTTCTTTGGTGTGTGGATTTCCTGTGAGGGCTGGTGCACTTTTAGCAATCGGAGCTTTGTTTCAGTCTCGGCTGTAAAGTCATTTCTATTCGAATTGCTTGGTATTTGTTCTAAGCATCAATTCTTCAAGAGTTTCTTTCAGTAATTATAATTAATAACTACTGTTTTGGATCATGGATTTTTGTTTCTTCTTAATTGGGTGTATGTATGACAAGTGATTGTGAATAGGGATAACTAACAGTCCAGTCAAAGAATTTAATAAACCTATAGACAATATTGGACATATCAATTGCTACTGTGGTAACTGCCACAACCAATCGGCCCATGCTATCCGAACCATCAACTGTATCACGTTGTTTTTCATCCCCGTTTTACCATTCTATTTCTCAAAGAGATTGAAGTGTTCCATCTGTTCAGCTTCCGGCGATTTAAGTCTGGAAGCAATAAATAGACTCCAACAGGGACAGCCCGTGGCAATTGGCTAATACACAAATTTAAGTTTTGACCCTTTGTAGCCGGCTTATGTAGAAATGACCTTATTCCCCGGATTCTTGTCCATACGGCTAGTATCGGAATCTCAGGGACTATATTCAGTGTAAAATACCTCATTTCTCTGAGAGAACTATGAAGACGTGGTTTTGGATTTACGTTATTTCCAAACCTTATCCATGAAGTGGTGTGTTAATTTATTACGTTTATGTCTCAAGCTACGTTCATCAAATTGTCCACTGCAAATTCACCTCGGAAAGAACCCTTAAATTGTTCAAGGTATAGATTACATGGTGGGCTCTGGCATATGAACTGCTCTTTGATGTTTCCTACCTTGTGTTTTAGCAGAAAACAACCCACAGTTTGTTTGCACAATGCAAAAAAATTGTCGCATGTAATTTGGGGTTCCCGGTTCAGCCGTTCTGAAAAGAGTTGCAACCCTCGCACTAGTTTCCTGAGAATGGCCAGATATAGTTACTTTAACTTTATTTGGTAACAATACAAAGACGTGACCCGATCTACACAATAATTTCTCAATTTATGTTCGGAAGATAATGGAATCGATACCTAACATCATTTTTGGCATCACTCGTGTTTGCTCAATCCGATTCCGTACCGGACATTCCTTGGATTCGTGTGGTTCCGTTTTTCCATGAAAGCTGTCACATTACGTGACAATATCCCCTCCCGTCATAAACTCAATAATGCTTGAATTAGAAGCTTCCGTAATATAAAAAGGGTTGTGATTTCCTTCAATTTTGTTGAAATCTGTAATCAATAATCACTACTTGAAACTAGTTTTATACCTTTTGAAAATTTCGCAGCTATGTTTGTCAACGAATTGATTGAGCGCTCAGGCAATGAAGCCCTCTCTATTAATCCCCCCTCCTCCAACATTGATATCCACTTAACCAACCATGGTTCTGATTGGTTGTGGGCTGTCTTTGCTATCTTCTCTTTGATTGCCGTCTCCCATGCTCTAATCTATGGATTTATTTCTTCGAAAACCAATGCTTTTAAGAAAGCTTTCTTGGTCGTTCCCCTTTTCACCAATGCTGTCTTAGCATACACATATTTCACCTATGCTTCAAATTTAGGCTCTACTTCAACTCACACTGAATTCAATCACGTTGGTACTAGTGAAAACCTTCACACGAGACAAATCTTTTATGTCAAATATATTGGTTGGTTCTTGGCTTGGCCATTCAATTTATTTGCCATTACGGTTGCTACTAGCTCCTTGAAGGATGCATCAATTGGGACTACAGTTGGTGAGAGCTTCACGAGTTTCCTTGCTATATTGTCAAAGCTAGCCATGAAAGCTTTGGCAACTGAAGTATTTGTCTTGGGTTTTTTGATTGGTGGTTTAATTGAATCCACTTACAAATGGGGTTACTTTACATTCGGTATCACCGCTCAATTATTTGCCATGATTTTGATCACTTTTGATGTCTTTAAGATTTCTGGTTCCGTCTCTGTTGGCCGTTTATCCAACTTGGTAATCTTGTTCCAATTACTTGTCTGGATTTTATATCCGATCTGCTGGGGTCTTTCAGAGGGTGGTAATAAAATTCAACCAGATTCAGAGGCTGTATTCTATGGTATCTTGGATTTATTTACCTTTGCTTTCGTTCCAACCATTTTAACATGGTTGAATATCAGAGATGTTGACGAACTGTTCTTCCATAACTGGTTTAGATCTTCGTCTTATACTAATGAAAAGTTGGGCGAGACCCCAAGACATAGTGGTGACACGGCTTTCACTCCAACAGGCAATGATCAGCCAGCCGTTGCCCCTACTTCAGCTGCTGCAGCAACCACCGCTACTGAAACTGCTTAGTTGTTTTCCACCCAAATGTCCACTTTCTTCTCTAATGCTTTTTTTACGTTTTCGCAGCCTTGTTCAGCACGAACGAAAGTTTTCAACTAATTGATAATAATCTAATATTGAATATACATGTTTTAATTTTCAAGAAATAATTTACTTACAAGTAGTCAAGCGTCGAAAAATTGACTTCGTATATTTCAATGAAGGAGTCAATCTGACTTATTTTTTCTTCCTAGAAGTTGATAATCTTCATAGTCCCATAACCAATAGTTACAATAATAACGTATGCAATGATTGAACTCGGAACACCACGAGTTATGAATGTGCCCACAGTCAAATAGGGATTACCGAACTCGTCGGTCATACAAATAGCAGTGACATTAGGGAAGCCAGATGTTGGTAGTCCCATAGCAGCAGAACACAATAATGCACTTATCATGATCAATAACCTGGGATGGGGATCTGGCATCGAATTGCCAATTTCAGACACTAAAGGTATTATGATCAAGGCTGCAACAGTGTGACTGACGAAAGTGGCCATTGTCAAAATAAGTAAGCCGAAGGTCAATGCAATCCCGAATAAGGAGAAGTCTTCAACTTCGTGTTGAATTTTCACAGCGATGGTGGCCAAAAGTCCCGACGAAGCAACAGCTTTACCCAAAGCAGTACCTCCCATAGCCAAGACAACAATATTCCACGGATAGTTATTGAAATCCTCCGTGGTCAACAAGCCAGGGCCGAAAAATAGGATTATTGGGATCAAAGCGATTATCCCCATTTCACCAAAGATACCCTCTAACCTAGAAGCGATGCACCATAGGAAAATTGTACCCATGGAGACCACTATGATGTACCATTGAACTCCCGTAAACTTGTCATCAATGGTCCTGATCGGGACCAATTGGTTATGTTTCGAGCTGCAGTTAAAAGTGAGTAGCAAAAAAGCCCAAATCAATAAAAGAGATAATAAGCATGTTGGGATTGCAATCACGAACCATTGGCCCCAAGAGGGCTGTGGATCCATGGCACCAATCGCAATCATATTTTGAGGGGATGCGATGGGAGAAGCCATGCCACCAACGTTTGAAGCCAATGCAATACCCAATATCAATGCATTGATGAATTGAGACCCTTTAGGTAAAGTTCTCAACAAGGGCTGTATAAGCGAAAAGCACAACACAGGGGCCGCAACATTTGAAACCCACATAGAGGCAAATAAAGCCACACTCATAATCGTCAATAGAACGACGGAAGGATTGGTTCCGGCTTTAGACAATATCCATGTTGAAATCAATTTGGCGATATGGTATTTGGACAAGGATGCCGCTAAAGTAAATCCACCTAGTAACAAGAGGATAACAGAATTCCACATCGTTCCCAATATGTATTTGGACGAATCCACTGTATCCATCACGGATCCATCTTCGTTTTTCAAAACGTCTAAGGTAACAATAAGCAACGGAATCATCAACGATGTGACGAAAAGCGGAATTGTCTCAGTAGCCCATAATAAGGATGCAGTAATTAATAAAGCAAAACAATTTTTCTGCTGTTCGTCTTCAAAAGGAGAAAAGTTGAGAAGGGCCGAAGCAATCACAGTGATTGATATTAATTTGAAAAAGACTGGATTCGTCCAAGTGAGATCAAAAGTCAAACTCATAGAGTTGGCACCTTTTTCATCAGTAGGCTTATCTTTCGACTTTCCAAATTTTGAGTTAGCAGCGTATGTTTTACGTTCCAAGCCTATCATATCTCTCCACACGGTGTTTCTTTCCCATACAACATGCTCCCTCAAATGAATGGACAACTCCGATTTTGCCGTTTCTAAATCAGAATGATTGCAAATTAAACTGTATAACTTGATAAGTGATTCTATGTGATCATTCACTTTTTCAATCGTGGTGCTCTTGAAGATGTAACTTTTGATTGGAAGGTCAGACAAATATTGGTCCTTCAAATTAGTATCCAATGATTTATCGAATTTTTTTAACGCTTTCTTGAAACCAGTTTGGTTCAATTCAATGTACGATTTCAACTCCGATAAAGTTGTATATAAACCAATGACCCTTTTCCTCAATATAACTCTCGTTTCCGAAAGAAGGACCAATTGAGGGGGTAAATCATTAGAAGTGGTTTTATTAATATTGTCCCAAATAGCAGGAGTATTGGGGGAATTCAAATAATTATCGATGGACTTAGATTGCGCCATTTCATTACCCAGACTATCCCTTGATTTTCTTCTGCCTCTCGTGTCCTGGTCGTACATTAAGGGCGTGTTACTATAATCTTCGAAATCTTCGAAATCTTCATCATTCTGAGTTAATTCTGTCTCGGGGTCAGTAGTCGTGAGAGCTGGGTTATCAAGCGAAGGATTCGAATCTGTCCTCCCTCGATTACCAGGGCCATTTAAATTATACTCGTTGTATCCAGAGTTGCGTCTCTTGAATAGAGCAGATCCGGCATGGGTATCATTCTCAAAGCTTTCAATATCGATAATTATATCATTGATATCGTTGAATATTCTAGATTCTTGAGTTTGATAGAATTCATCGATCTTGGATAGTTCGGCATCCAAAGCAGCCAAGAACACGGCGGATGGGTCATTTGGACTTATTGATGACACTTCGTTTGAAATTAGGTGGGAATTCTCTTCGAAGTCATAGCTCTTTCTCTTCAACGAGTCCCTTTGCAACGAGTAAATCAATTTCTTTAATGAAGTATAAGAAATGTATTTGGAAGACCATTCTGGTACAGCATTGAATTGTAAAGAATGAGAAAACTTCATCTCGAAACGTCTCACAGACTAGATTGTAACAAACAAAAGATTTATATAGCAAGGTGTCAGAACCTAGTCAACAGAGCACTTCAGACTTCAGACTACCCTAACTTTTAGTCTGACGCCTTATTTTCAAAGCGTTGATGATAGAAGGTGTTGAAATGAGTGTTGAAAACCGACGAGGGTCTAATTAAAGATAAGATGCATGGCTGATTATGTAAGCTGAGAAGGAATATGTTAGCCCGGAAGTCTGGGCTTCCAGATTGCCTGATCGAGCAGCAAGCGCATTGATTCCTTCTATGTCGCGTTTCGAGAGCTTGTCGGGATTTTTTAGCTCCGCAAATTGTTTCGGTCACAGTTTCTTTTTACACTTTGTTGAGATAAGTGCCGGGTTCCTTGAATTTTATTTTATAGACACCCTCGAGGTTTATGTCATTGAGAGAGCAATTGAGGTTTCTCATACTTAACAAAGATTTCAGATACATTGACCCGAGCCCAGCAAGTGCACCTCTTTCGATAGACCCTCCTTCTATCTTATCATATTTGCCGGGGATATCTCGGATACCTATTGTTCGATTAATAACATTTTGGCAGAAACTTTCCATAAGCGAAAAATTCAGATTTTTATTCACTACTTCACTTGTCTCCTCTGTAATATTGTATATACTACAACCATCCTTCAGCTCCCATAGATCTCGAGACGACAAAATGTTTACCAAACGGCCAGATAAGCATACCACCGGTCTTATTAACATGAGAAATGATTGTTTCGCCAACTCGTCCATCCAAGCATACTCTGCCTTACCTGGATTAACCGAGTACTTGAACAAGTTCATTGGCTCCTATAGCTCGATGCTTAAGTCAATCAAAAAGTTCGACATCGACATTGATGCAGTTACGTCTGGAAAAGATATTCATAATATTGCAAACTCAAAGTTCAAAGGCAATAACATGAAATATAAATTTGACATCCCGTTACATGTCGCTTTAGCAACCATCGTAAGGAAGTTACAAGAGACGCAAATGACTTCCAGAACCATTTCCGTCTGGACCTTTCTTCACTCCCTTGAAAAGATCTTTAATGCAAAAATTTCAAAATCACAGCATGACGCTCAAGAATTAACTCAACTTATCAATGAGACTTTAGAAAATGAAAATATCAATGTCATGAAAATCTTGAACAAATTGAAAGCTTCCAGCTCATCCCTTCTCCAAACGCAGGACTTGGACCAAATTGAGGTTCCAGAATTTCCTTTCAGTGGTTTGAACTTGTCCCAAATGAGTTGTCTCAAATGTTCACATGTGTCAAAGCCTAATTTCGCTCCTTTTCTCATGGTTACATTGCATACCCCTGAAAAGTTCTCAACCGACCTTGAGACAATTCTCAACGAGAACGAGTCGGAGTCTATTGAAGGTTATCAATGTTTAAAGTGTCGTATTGATGCAATCATTCGACACGAAAAGAATCTCGGGATTCCTAATAGCCCCGAAGAAGCAACATTTCTTGATCAGTTACTGGATTTGAATTCGAACGATCAACTTTGTATTAATGAAGATTTGTCGCCGGAGTTAGAAGATTTTATCAAATCCTATAATAAGCAAGGATTAAATATTGCTGATGTGACATCCACTGTCTTCAGAAAGACTCAAATTTTGAAGCCTCCAAAGGTATTTGGTTTACATCTTTCAAGATCTAGCTTCAATGGTGTTGACATCACCAGAAACTCTTGTCGTGTGTCTTTCAAGGATAACTTGACCTTATCCATCGGTAAAGAATATCATAATGAGTTGAAGCAATTTCAAGTCGCCGCAACTCAGGAGGACGATTTGAACCAAATCAATATCCAGTCGAATGTTTTAACTACTGATGTTAACGATATGGAAGACGAAGATGTTCAAAGGGAAGATATTGACGAAAAGGGAGAAGAGGACGAGGAGGAGGAGGAGGAGGAGGAGGAGGAGGAGGATGGAACCACTACCGACGACGACGCCACTGAAGGCACTACAACGGATGACGTCGAAGAGAACGATATAGATGATGACAATTCATCCCTCACTTCGGTGGAATCTGTACAACCTTCCGTGATTACCAGTAATACGTTGAAGGATAATATCTCGCAATCCAAAGAAACCAAAAGAACTAGTTCGAAAGGTTCCGCAGATACATCTACTCTGAAAGCACCCGATACTCTTAACAATGCTCCAATCACTGAAGACCAGACTCATCATTTGAAGCGCCATTTCAAAAATTTCAAGTTCAATGAGAATGACGTTTATAAATATAGGTTAAAAGCAGTGATTAAACATCTCGGCTCACATACTCAAGGACATTATGAATGTTACAAGAGAAAACCGTTATATGTCAAAGACAAAGAAGGCACGATCTTCAAATTGTCACCAGAAATCTTAGACGAGTCAATTGGTGAAGGTGTTTATGATGTTTCCTCTGTTACTCATTCGTCAAGTGATGCGAAAACTCCAAGCTTCGAGCATGCTGAGGGAAACAATCTGTCAAAATCTGTAAGATCCTCGTCGTCTGAAGATAACAAGAAAGATGTGTCTGAAAGTGGAACAGGCCAAAGAAGGCGAAAATTGACCATCTCACTCAATGGAAGTCAATCTGAATCAAATGCAAAAGTTGATTCGAATAGTAACCCGGACAGTGCTCCAAGAACTTCTATCGGGGAAGAAGATGACTACAAGGACCTTGCTCAAGGCAACTTCCGTCGTAAATTTTCGAATATTATGGGACGTCGCCCTTCGGTAGTTCAAGCCGACCCAGAACGGGCAAATATCCAAGAAATAATCCAATCTGGTTTGAATACACCAGCTGAATTATTAGTCGATGATCCGGAGAAAAGCTATTTTTCATCTGCAAGTCTTGAAAAATCGATGAACGAATTGAAACTAGCTGAGGAGAAAGCAAAGAGTGAACAAAGAAACAGAGTGAAGATGAAGAAAATTCCTTCGTTGATAAAGCATCCTTACTGGAGAATCAGTGATTCTCTCATTGCTGAGGTATCTCGTGCAGCTGTATTATGTGAAACCGAAAGTGTTTATATGTTATACTACGAAAGAGTTGATAGAAAGCAAGTCAAGAGAAATTAAAGGATCCTTTGAATATCTAAATTTTATGGAACTCAAGAATTTTCTAAAATATATGAATTTATAGACGATGTTACAAAGTGCGCAAATATACAAATAAAATCTATTTCACATTAAACGAAATGTCATTGAATCAACCAAGAGGAGGGGCAAATTCGAATAGCCTATTCCCTATGCCTAACTCTGCTCAGCGTGTGGCAAGCAGTAATTTATCTGTGCCCCAAAGAGGACCTAGAGAAAAGGTTGTATTAAAGCCAGGTCATTCCCCTTTGGACTGGGCAGAGTTAAACAGGAAAACTCCCAGACATGTCATGAGAGGGGTGCCTCCTGAAGCTCCTCCTCCTCCCTACGTCAGAATAAGCACAGAAGAACTCAAATCCCACAAGAGCAAGGATGATTGCTGGACAAGCATAAACGGTAAAGTTTTCAACATCACGCCTTATGTGAATTTTCATCCGGGAGGTGTGGATCAACTTATGAAATGTGCTGGAAGAGATGGAACTGCATTATTCAATAAATATCATAGCTGGGTGAATGCAGACAGAATGCTTGAAAATTGCTTCGTGGGAATTCTTTCCCAAAACTAATGACTGATATGTTCTTAATCTAAAATATTTATTCTCATTATTTATTACATCGGTGGGAGTCCTTCAATAACGAGAGAATCTATATCCCAATCATGACTTTCTTTTGGTATATAATCCACCATTTGTTGGTGTAATCCTATAGCCAATATATGCGGTTTCACACCATACTTCTTGAAATACGCATCTAAGAATTCGTCGTAGAAACCAGCACCGTGGCCCAATCTCCTCTTGTCCTTAGAGAATGCAACTCCGGGGATTAATATCATATCCAAACCACCTGTGTCTAGCACATCTTCACCCTCTGTTGGTTCGAGAAGCTGGAACTTGCCTTGTGGTTTTAAATTGATGACATCCGCCATTGATCTCACTTTTAGCATAGTCAAATGATTTTTCTTTCGACCCATGTCACTGTGATAGTTGCATTTTGGTAGATATACTTCCTTATTGGAGTCGAAACAGTTCTGAATCAATCCTAAAGTTCGAGCCTCCAGATTAGGCATACTCATGTATAAGGCTATTTTTTTAGCCTCATTGAATACAGCTAGTTTTGTGACAACGCTTTGAAGGCTTCTAGACTGCTTTTCTATTTCATCTGAAGATATCAAAGCCAACTGCTGTTTTACCGTTAGACGTAAATGTCTCTTGACCTCTTTGATGGAATTTTTATTCATCAAATGCTAATATGAGAAATTTTGGTGAGCTACTTTTTTTCGCCACGAAAATCTTTTAAAGGACAAATTATATAATTATATTGTAAATTATATTGAGTTGTGCTTAAGTACTTATTGTGACCTTTTCATCGAACCTCACTGATTTACGTCTTTCCCCGTTGTAGTCAGTGGGCTCCTCCAATTCGATTACCCCATTTTCTAGGTCTTTTTCGGTCTCGTTTAGCATTTTCCTTATTTCTGCTTTATTATTTGCATTGCCAGAACTTGATTTTCTTCTCTGTTGCGTCTCTTTGTCGTCTCTACATTTTTGGCAGTTGCAAATGAATCCCCAATTAACGCGAAGCTCCCTTTGTCTCTGTTGAACTGTATGGGCAGGATTAACGTAGGTGGTAGTCAATTCTTCCCCTGCTTGTATGTCTCGAGCTGCGAGAACTTTAAGACCTTCTGTTCTCGACGTGGTCGAAGTTTGCACATCTGTATTGGGGTCACAATTGTGGTTTAAATGAGACTGAGTCAAGTATATGCACGAATCTAAGTTGTTGATATTGTAAGTTCCCATTAGGTGCAAAAATTCATCGAAGGAAACTTCTTCATTCTTTTGAGCTTCTGGAAAAACTGCCATGAATTTTGCATAGCCCTCTCTCCATAATGACTCTTGTTGTTCTTGTACGAATAAAGCGCCACCCTGTAAACTATCGAATGAGCCTGCTGATGAGTTCAATGCTTTATACCTGGTGGACTGTGAAACCCTGGCCATTGCTCTAAACTGACTACCCTTTACACCTGTCTTGTCGGTGATAATATTAGCGTAAATCAAAGTGATCGCATATAAAGCGTTCCACTGTTCCTTGAAGCAGTAATTTTGAAGGTCCAGAAAAGCATCAGGGTTGATGTTTTTCTTAGACTTTTTACTAGCATGAGGATTGTAGATATTATGCTTGAGCATTCCATGCAAGTTGAAGTCTATCTTCTTGCAAGCTTGAGAGCACCAAATTTCGGAACAGACATTACAGTCTAAACCTCTCAAAAAAGACGCGCCAGCTCTTCCTTTGACAGTTTGACCTAAAAGCTTACCACAGTACGCACAAGCTTTGCCTATCTTGATCAACTCGGCATTTGCTAGAGGAGGCACAAAAAAAAGTTGAGATTCTTCCCAGATCAATTCACCTTTTTTGATTGTATTTTTGGCGTAAAGACATTTGCCTCTCTTTTTCGTCATAACGATGTTGACTTCGTCAGGAAGTTGAATGTCTGGAGTCATTTGCGAGGTTATTTCCTTAGCATAGGTAATTTGTTGATCACTAACTAATAGCCCATACTGTTTTAATAATGTCTTGACTCTTTTTTCAGATAAAGACCAGTTTGGATGTCTCTTCTTCACTATGGCATGAAGCTTGGCCATCCCCAACGTTTCAGTGGAGGGATCACTTTTCCAAATTGATATTACATCATCCACGACTTGACGTTCATGGGGTACGATGGGATCATTAGAGACGTCGTCCTCTTTGGAATCATTTATATTGATTATCTCCACTTTATGGGCCAAGGGGTCTCTTTCCGTATTCCCTTTCATGGTTTCGACGATTTAAAGGAGATCAAACAAGAGCCTAAAACTCAACGGGTTGTTGAGTCTAACTTTTTTTTCGGCGAGAATAAAAATTGGTCCATAATTCGCAAAAGTCAATAAGAAGACCAAAGTCGCACTACAGAATCAACATTCGAAAGGCATTTAAATTTATAATCGTACTTATCTACGACTAAACCACCTCTTGCTGTTTTCATTTGAGGCTCTCCCTGTGTTGTGAACCACAGCCTCGCTTTTGACGAGTAATCTGCCACTTTGTGATTCAATTGTGCTTTCCAACCTAATCGACAGGTCGCCCCCATCCCCAAATTCATTATCCACCCTTCTCGTTTTCAACACCAAGAATTGATTAGCAAAGGAAGGATATTTGTAAGATATCGTTAGATTCTCCACCTTGTAGTCGTCTTTCAAATCAGATTTTGTAAAGTTCGATAACGATGCATTTCTCTTGTATGTCTCATTTAGCAAAGTTGCAATTATACCACCGTGAACTATGAAAGGATAGCCACACAACCGATGTCCAACATGTATAATTGCAACACCTTCATCTGTTTCAATATTGTGAAATATCACAGGTTTGATCAATATTCCTCCCGGTTTGGCTAAGGTGTGAGTATCCAAAGATGGGGTGTTATACTCTTGCTGTGCCTTTATTTTTATTGAAGATGATTGATTGTCGAGAATATTTCTATCTAAATTCTCCCATGAGTTCAATTTGACCCACTTATCACCATCTCTTGAATGAGCTAACTTTTGATAGATGGGAAGATTTTTGAGCTCAAACTCCAATTTGACAGGTAATAATTCATCCAGAATGCCAGAATCAGTAAAATCTTCGTAATAATCAAATAAGGTCTCACTGTAGGCCAAATAAGCACCAAAAGAGAAAAAAACAGCACTAGTTTTCCAATTGAAATAGCTTTTCTTTTTCCTTCTTATGTGATCAAATGGTGAATCAAATTCTGATCTAGTACTGTACAGCTTTCTAACAGGTATGATGCTGTTGGTATGATTAGTCACCAAAAATTTACCATACTGCCGGAACGATGAAGGTAATAATCTAGTTGTATGCAAGTTGGCAAGCATAATGATGTTAATATAGTGATATCTGCAAAAGGAGCATTTTGTTGAGACGTCTATCTAATGGTTTTTGCACTACCATAGGGTGACATCTTAATTGACACTAAAACGGTACTTTTCACTTTCCTGGTTCACTTCAGGTCCTGATTCACTTCAGGGAAACATTGTACTCGGTATCATTTCTATACCTCAAATGTTTCGATGGGTATCTATTTTTCTTTTTCTTTTAATTCATTTTAAAGGTGTGTGCTGTATCTGAAACAATTGTGAGTTGTCTCAAAAAAATGCATTTTGCAACATAATGCCCAAAAATCTCATAAAAATTCTGAATTTATGCTTTTGCAGATTTTCATTAGTTGATCAATCAAAGGGTCATCACTCTATCGTCAAAGAAGAGTGCGAAATAGCTCCTTCTATTTTCCCACATTATGTCCATCCGAGGTACTTTCATAAGCTAATGCTGTATATCTTCCTGCACTTATTCCAGTGAAACTGCTGGTATTCGACTCAGCGGTATGAAATTGAAAAGTAACTAACCTGAGGTAATATTGATAATATTTGTATTCACCTATGTCTTCAGCGACTGTCTTCTAAAGCTTGTTCTTCGAGAAGAATATAAACGAAATGGATCGTGGAATGTGCCGTAAGTCCGAGGAGCTCACCTCTCTACGTCATTGCATTTCCAATCCCAAAATGCAAGTCTATAATAACGCATTTGAGTCAATTTGGGTAATGCATATGTAAGTTTCAAGGAATGTGACGAAAATTTAACCTTCTATAATCCTGATGAACATTAGAGTTTTGACTGTGCAGGGAAAAAGCTCGTTATCACTCCAGTGGAAGCTAGGCTTTGTTTGGTATAAGACGAGCTATAAATATCTCTACAAAAAGCAAACGAGTTTAGCGTACCCACCAGGAAATGTCACAACCCATGAGATTTCCCACGAGTAAGGTGTCCAAGGTTTATATACGCCGATTCAAGCTGTCAGGGCACTGCAAAAGAATCTTCGCTACTGCAGTAGTGGTGATTGTGGCCCCACATCGACACATACCGAATCATATGCCGAAAACTTGTGAAACCGAGATGCACTCAGTGTGGTGAATGAATGACATACATATACCTTTCTCTCGGGTAGTCCAGTTAAATTGCATCTGGGGCACCAACGCGGGAAGATACACATCCCACAGTCTATGTACAACTTCGCGACATGAGGTGCTGCTAGACTCATACTATGCTAGGCAGAAGTGGCACCTTGATAGTGTTATTGAGAAGTAAGACAAAACTCAAAATGTACAGCAACGACAGTATTCCTCCAAGCGAATAAGCGAGAATTTACCAAAACGAGTGACTAAATATTTTACTCTCATAGCGTTACGAAGCATAAACATTGATGGGTTTATCTTTTTTTTTTCAAAGAAAAAGCCAATTAAAGAAAGCTTGCTCAAAAAGCTGCGGATTATGTTACTATCTTCTTTGTAAACGGCAATAGTAGCAATTCTGTCATAGAACTCTTTTGCAATTTCGAAGAGTGAGGTAAATATCATACAGAAACAGTAATCCCTAATTCGTGTAACGACAAGTATATAATCAATTCGAACAATCCAAAACTGGCCCACCAGAAACAATCTTTTCAAAGCGCACTGGTGATGCAATCGGAGGTGAGTGTATTTATGTCAAGGCCGGGAAGTTAGCTTCAAATCGACGATGACCCTGAATAAAATAATTTTCAAAACACTGGGTTCTGTATAAGGATTGAATTTCACGTATTGGGAATAGGGAGGATGAAACTGAAATAGCTAAACGAAGCGAGCTTATTCGACTAACCCAATTATTGATGTATTCAATCAAGTTGAAAGTCTCGGGTCCCATCACAACACTCAGCAAATATTGTCCAGCTGATAAACCTGTCCCATCATGCTTCGAATCAAAAATGAGAAATTAGGGTTACAAGGCGTAAAAGGGAATTTGATTTATTGTGTTGTTGAACAGTTCGGGTTGGCTAAACATATTGATTAACAAAACAATATATAGTTTCACAAACACGAGAATTCGTAGGGCTACAGAGAGAACAGAGAAAGGGGACATATAGAGGACATACATATAGGAAAGAAACCTGGACGAGTGGTGGCGCAGACACCATTAGCCTGACAACAGCTGGCACACAAGTGATACAGGGAACCAAGTTTGGGGTTCGGGACGGAAGATGGTGGCAGAACGCAAGGCTTCATGAGAAATATGATTCAAACGGACATGTCAACGGACCGAATTCAGTACTGGGGGACTATCCAAGTAAGCCATGCCTCGCAGAGCCTGGGGAGCGAACGAAGAGAGTGTACACTCACCACCAGATTGGCGAGAGCCAATTGGTGAAGCGACAGACGAAAGGCGAGCCTGATCATTCTGGAAGCGAATGTCGGCACCATTCCGAGTCGCACAGCTGATTGACACAAGGTTGACC